>JAUZSX010170757.1:0-16677 GCA_034780655.1 Idiosepius hallami
GGGAAGGGAAAAGAAGAAGTCGAAAAGAGGGACATTTTAGGGCGGACTAAAGAGAGGAGAATTCTGGGAAACTGAAATGTTGAGGAACTTATGGGACAATTAAAAAAATTTCATGTCCACCAAAACGCAGACATTTCGTCTACGAAAAAAAAACGCACATGAAATATTTCACTAAGGGAATTTAGCTAGGGCTGCACAAAAGCTGACCACTGGTGGCCCAAGATCAAAGGAATTTTAGAAAGGGAAGGGAAAAGAAGAAGTCGAAAAGAGGGACATTTTAGGGCGGACTAAAGAGAGGAGAATTCTGGGAAACTGAAAGGGGCAGAAAATTGCATTATGGGAACAAGAAAAGGGCCTTAGGATGTGGAAATTCTGCATTGTGGGTAGGAAGAACCCCCCCCCCAAGTTTACAGAAAGGGACAGACTGGAGATTCAGGAGTTAAGTTCAGTTAGTTTCAGAGAATTAGAGATTCGATAATCAGGATTCGCAGAGTACTGGTTTTTGTGTTATTCATTGATATTTTAAATCTATTTTCATGATTTTTTATTAATGTGTGCATTAATTGATAAGAATGTGTTTTTTTTTTTTAAGACTGTATCTTTAAAAAGTTTTTTCATTGTGATTTCAAAACTTTTACTTCAAAGGGGGAGGGAGGGGGTAAGGTGTTACGAAAGAGAATCTCTATCAAAAATCAATAAAACAGTTAAAAATAAATGTTCAGGTATTCTAGTCAGTCCTAATAAAATTCACCTAATAGCTTAAAAGACAAAAAATAGTCATAGAAATTTTTAGAAAGATCTAGAAAGTTTCATTCTAAGTATTGCTCTCAATCAAACTATTGGCAGAAAAAAAAAAAGGCTTGAACAAAACATCTCACAGAAACAATGGTGCAACTGCACAAAATTGTAAAGTTTGGGAGGGGAAATAAATAGAGGGAGAGAAAAAAAAGCTAATGAAACATTAGTTAGGTGCACACCGGGCTGGTCAAAAGTGGTTCCCCACTGGTTAACACCTTACCGCACGTGACCTTGAGATAAAGCTGCTTTCGTGGATCAAGGTCGTCAAAAAGCCAGATTATGTCTTCCAAGATGGGCCCATTCCACATTGCCAAACCATTCAGGACTGGTTGAAGGGAAACAATTGTCCAAAGGGAATTAGCCTTATACCAGATTTGAACTACAGCATCTGAACGCATGTTGCGAACTAGACATGCAAGTGTTCTCATAGAAGCATGGAGGACTAAAAGCTGCCGTGTACCTCACATGGTCCTCAATGAGTACACCTGTTAAGTTTTGTCATTTGTTGGGGGTTCAGACCTTTGCTGAGCAGTGTCATTGATGCTGATGGAGGTCATATTGAGTGAACACACTGTTTGAAGATCATATTAGATGTATCTAGTGAATTTTGTTTCCTTTACAAGGTTAATAGTGAATTAATACAATTTAAACCATTGATTAAAAAAAAAAGTGTAAAAGGACTTTTGACCAACTTGGTGTAATCGGACACTTAGGGGAAAAAAAAAAAGGGAATGTTTGGCTTTGTTTTTTTGTTGGAGACTTCATAAGGATTTTTACCCAGCTAATTTCCATACCTTTGAGCTTTTTTAAAAGTGTGATGAAATGAACAAGTGGAAATGTTCCAAATTGAAAGACTTTTTGGTTAGAGTTCGAGATGTCACCAAGACTCTTTCATCTTCTTCCATGTTGGCTAAAAAGTGCCTCTTTTGTTGTTGGAATCTTGATTTATTCCTGACTTGACTTCTGAAATCAGGTCACCAGATTTGAATCAGTTAACCATTTTGGGCCCCTGTTATCATCGACTTTCACTGATTGTTCCTTTGCTTTCTGTTGAAACTCCAAAATGCCAGAACTGATGCTTTCCATCCTTCTTTGAAGTGGTAAAAAAAGTGAAATGGTGGTTTGGAGGAGATGGTGGCTGGATATTATTATTGTCACTTGTTTTTATAACCTGAAAATAAAACATTTTATTATAAATTAAAAATATCAACTTTACAAAATCGTCTGATGTGACATACCAACTATGCACAATAAATTCTAAAAATTTCATTAAAATCTTTTTTTTATGTTTGTTTACCCTATAATGAGTAAAATGTAAAATTTTGTTAAAAATAATTCTATTTTATTAATTAAGGGATGCAGTCAGATTTCAGGACTTAATACATAAGTTTAAACCAAATATTTAAATTAAGTTTAAGAGAAAATAATGATTTACAATGAAAATGCTATGCAGATTTTTTTTAAAGCACACTAAAATTTACAAGAAAAAAATATTTTTGTCTATCAGTGTGAGTTCAAACTTGAAGTCAAAGTTCACCTTTGTTATTTTGTTAGTAAAAAATTTATGTTGGTTAAACTTTTTTTTTTTGCTGATCCCATTATTTCCCCATTTTGTCATAGCAAACACACCGGAATGGAAAATAAGAGATTAAAAACCAGGACAAAATTAAAAAGTTATGTTCCAAATATTTGTGAGCTTTAAAAATTGGATTTGAAAATGGCTGCTGCTATTTGCAACTGGTAATACTTTTTCATTTTTGGATAGAGAAATCATCTGTTTTATTAAGATTCTTATATTTAATGTTTTAGCTATATATGGTCAAAAACAGAAGTGTTCAAATCTGAGAACTATCTTTGTGATATTATTTGCAATGGCATTATCTATCTGAACAAAGATGGTCTACACATGAGCAGTGTAGTGCATGCAAACATTGAAATGTGTTTTTGACATGTGTAAACAGCAAGCGCGGAATATTTTCAATCCAGGGGAAGGAAAAAAAAAAAAAAAAAAAAATTACCTGCGAAGGATGTTTATTGGATTATTTGAAACAATTAGATTTTACGATGATTCGTTGTAGTCTTTGGAATTTTTTTTAGAAGGCACAGTGTACTATGGACTGCACCTTAAGAGTGCCACGGCACGGGGAAGCAGGAGAATGGAGTCTTCTTACTATTATTACATTTGTCATTCCTGAAAAGAAAATAACATCTATTCATTTTACGATAATATAATCTTATGATTTTTTTTTTCCTGCACATTTTGAGTTAGGGTTGATTTTTGTAGCAAATCATTATTAATGGTGCAGGAGGGTTAAGTTAGGGCTAGAGGGGGATAGTGGCTTGCTTGCCTTGAAAAACGGTTAGATTCTTTTTCAGCATAACAAAATCTACAAGTAAAATATTTTGAAATCAAAACCTAGTTAATTTCCAATCTGAAATTATTGTAAGGTTTTCATTACATAAAAATGTCTATACCTTTTCATGCTTTTGTATTTTGTTTATTCAGAATTAAAAAAATTTATCAAAAATCTTTATAAAAAAAAAAAAATCTTTGCACAGTTTTAAGTATTTCAATTAAACATTTTTTAATTTCACTTAGAGACTTTTATTTTCATTTCACTAAAACACTTTCTTTTTTGAAAATGAAATAAAATTATTGGCATTAGGCATGAAATGTAATAATTCTTTTAATTTAAAGAGAGTATACAGTTTGATTTTGAACCAGCATACAGATTTTTGTAAGAGGCATAAAAGTTTTCAGTAAAAATAAAATGTGTCTTAGAAACAAAAAACAAGTGAAGAAGCAAATCAGTTCTCCGTGAGTGCACAACAACACAGTGAATAGAACATAAAAAAATGATATTTTGGACAGAAATTTAGTTTTTAGCCCCCAAAAAAGCCCCAGGAACGCGAACTAGAAGTTTGTCAGGTTCAGAAATACTAAATTTACATTTTGGACAATTCCCGGTACTAGTGGAAATTAGAGATGTTAAAATGCGTTTTGAAATTACATGCCCCTGAAAAGACTAACACTACGCATGCGTGTTCTTTCGTTTATATTGATAATTTTCACGATATTTTCGCGATACTTTTAAACTTTTACAGATATAAATTTATTTTTTTTAATTTGGTTAATTAAAAACTTTTTTTGTGCATACATTTTTTAATTTACAAACATTTTTGGCAGTATTTTATCTTTGTCCGGACCAACATTCCATTATGGGGGATAATGTTAGAAGGGAATTTCTTTCGACTACACCGTCATGTTTATTTTGGTTTAAAAATGAGCGAACCGAAGGAAGCAAAATTTATTTCAGAAAATTTATTCAAAGAAATATATTTTTATATATTTTCACAGAAAATGAATTATCCCCCATATTGGAATGTTGGTCCGGACAAAGATAAAATACTGCCAAAATGTTTATGTATTGATTTATTCTGTGGACATTTGTCCTCATCTTCCATAGTTGTTCTTTTCACCATATTTCGGCCAACTTATCCTCTAGCCTTTGTCAGGTGATTCTCTGTGACCTCGGAAAGGAACTCTTTTGTAACCGGATCCCCAGTAACCACTGTCTTCTATTATCGTTATCTGTTGCACCATGTTTTTAACCAACTAAAACTCTTGCCTGCCTGGGTAGGAATTGAAACCACTACCTTCAGACAATGCTTACCCAGAACTGTAGAGACGGAATTCCTATCTCGGCTGTGACATAGAACAATTGTGATAGATGAGAACAACACTCTGCACAATAAATATATACATAGATAAAAAAAAAGCTTCATCTTAAAAAAACTTAAAAAAAGAATTCCAAAATAAATACAATTACAAAATTGATTGTTTTACAAAATTTTTATTTCAAAACAGTTTTGAGGTATTATTATTTATATTTGTATATTTATATTATATTTTCTATTTTCCAGACTATTATCACCATCGTTGAGTTTTTTTTTTCTTTTCTTTTTTTTTTTTGTTTACTCTTCCACAAAAACAAAACTTTATTGTATGCATTCTTTGGGGCCAAAAGTTCCAATCCATCACATAATAATTTCCACCAAAGAAAATAAATGAGCCACACCCTAACACAGATAGACAATGGTAATAGTTACGCAATGGGATATTTTAAGATAAACATGGAATAACTCTGTGGCGTAGCAAGGGAGGGGTGGAGGGGGCGGTCTGCCCCGGGTGGCACATGCCAAGGGGCAGCATTTTAAAATGCATAATAGAAAAAATGAAAATGAAAAGCTAACAAAAATCTGAAATTTTATAATCAAAATGAGTTTTTAAAGTCTTAGTAATTTTTTAGTTTTATGTGCGTAAAAAAAGTTTTTAAACTGATTTTCTTTTAACTTTATTATCAGTCCAATGAAAATAAATATTCTAGATTGAGTATTACTAAATCCTTGATTTTCCATGAAAATAAATATTTTTAAGGCTTTTTGGAATTTTGAACATTAATGGAATATCAGTGGGCGAGGGGGCGCAAATCTTACAACCGCCCTGGGCAGAAAAAATTGGAATCACTGGTTTATTACTTTGTAAAGGGGTAAAACTTAAAGGTGGGTGAGTACATCAGATGTAAACTATTAAAATCTTGGAGTGTTTCAATAACATTCTTTTCACTATTTTCAAGTTATGATATACAGTGGTTACATTGAAATACAAATGCCCCTACATACGATTTTTCTGTGAAATGATGAAAATTTGGTCCTTTTGCTCTTTAGAAAACCAAAAATGTGAGGTAAGTGCTGGGACATATTCAGAATGTACACCGGCTGTAAGAATGCAATTTGATTCGTGAATTTAAATCAATTTCAATAACTAATCAAATTGCATTCTTATAGACTGTGTACAACCTGGTTCATGTCCCAGTATTTACCTCATATTTTGGTTTTCTTAAAGTGCAAAAAGGCCAAAAACATTTGCTATTGATTCAGAAGCCCCAACACACACACACACGCTTATACTTTTCAAAATTTATTCAGGAACCCCAACAGGCAAGTAATAAGTAATTAGTTAGCATTGCCAATAAATGCCATCAGCCACAACCACACACTTAAACTAATTTCTTAAGCCAATACAGACAGCTTGTGTGTACACACATACATGTCAGATGACAACACACCTAATAATGTGTGTAAAGTCATCAGAACTGAGCCTAGAGGGTGTGGAAGAAAAGAAAAAAAGCCTATTCGTTTCACATTCCAAATTACAAATAATTTGAAATTTTGATCAATGTTTCAAAAAATCAAAAATTGTATAATGCCATCAGTCGATGGCAGCGTGTTTGTTCTACTAGTAACAAATCTACAAATTTCTTTTAGTGACTTTTTCTTAAAACAAGTATGCTATGGAAATGGCAAAAAATAAATTTACTGCCCAACGCACCCTTAGGTGTAACAGTTGATTTTCTAATAGAATGCTTCTGATTGGCTTGTTGGAAATTTTGTTGTGCTGCCATTTGCCCTTGGACACAAAGGCTGAACAAAATAAGGGGTATTGCCCTGGCAAAATAGTTTTGAATTATTCTATTATTACACATTTTGTTTTTAAACTACTCAAAAAGATTCCTTTTAGTAGGGTAGATTACAGAAAAATCATTTAAATCAGGATACAAGCATCAAAATTGGCAGAATATTTTTCAAAATGAACACAAATCAAATCTTACTGATAAGCCATTTTGAAATATTAGATGGCAGCCATTTTTCAAGATGGTGGCTAACATGAATTTTCTTATTATTAATGAAATGTACAAAATTTCAAGAATGTAAGGCTGCTTATGTGCATGATCACAAAAATTAGCCGATCTAAAAAATAGCCTTTTTTATATGGCAGGATGATATTTTGAAATCTTTAACGATAATTACAAGTATATATATATATGTATATATTTACAAACATAGGTAATTTTTTTTTCATATATATGATATATAATGAACAACAGCTTAACCCTTTTAGAATAAGGCATCTAAATTTATTTTTTAATAGCATAGTTTAAATATTCCTTGTTGCTTAAAAGATTTGAAACAACAAAATTTGTCAGTGAGTTGGTCAATTAAGATATTATCCAGTGGTGGAAGAGTCATGGGCAGTGTAGGCAGAGGACGGGATCTTCTCCTCGGTCTCTTCTATCAAGATATATTTGATCAAATAAAAGAAAATAACACTCTCTATCATTTATATCAATAATAGTATTAGATTAGATTTGTAAAAATAAAAATCAATACTAAAAATTAGTTCTGTTTTTTTTTAATGAAATGCCTACAATTTTTAATTTTGTACAATTTTTGAATAATTTGATGTTTATTAACATCAGATTTTGAGTTTAGGCCTTGGAAATCATTGTCAGCATTATCAAAATTATATTTAAAAAAAAGCAAACTTGTTTTGAATAAAATGACAACCAATATAAGAAATAGTACAAGGTGTATAAACAAGGAAGAAGAATATTATTACTATACAATTTCAATTTCAAAACGATAATAATCAACTTTAAACTGGATTTATTTTCAAGTAAAAGGATTAATCAACTTCAAATTGGAAAACACCTTCAAAATGAGATATTATATTTTCTTGGTGAGCAGCACCAACCAAGTTTGGCACAAGGTCATTTTTAAGATGAATGCAATGGTTTTGACTGGGATTTGAACTTGCGTACTATAATTCCAGAGCTCGAGCTTTTACCAATGGCCAAAATTAGATATAATCAAACCAGTAGCTTTCTATTTTGTAGTTGATTAAGCCATTTTTGGACATTTGAATTCTTTTACATGAAAATTAGTCTGTTTTGAAATTAAAATTGTAGAGCCTGGGTGATTTTTTTTCTCTGTATAATAATCAATCATTTGATTAGATTATAGGTTTACATGAATAAATAATTTTAATAATTTATAAAATTTCAAAATATTTTCAGTGAATTGTTGTTAGGAATGGATCAAAGATGATTAAATTGGATATGCAAATACAAACATTGTGTTTCCCAACATAGGGATCAAAACTAAGATTAGAAATATTGTTAGCTTTGATTCTTGTCCATTGTAGACTTGAATAGACAATATCAATAAATAAATTTAAATAATGATTGAGTATTAAAAAAGATGTTAGAATTCTAAACTTGACTAACAGGATTCAAATCTCTTATGATTTGTCATATTGACTAAAAGATAAAATATACTTAGGCTAAGTTATAGATTAATACCTATTAAGGTAGGTTGATTTTTTTTCAATTTATTTTTATATAAAAAAAGGACAATGTACCAGAAGTTATTTATATACCTGTTAAATACTTGTATAAAAAAAATTAGATCTGAATTTTCAACAATTATTTTAGCATTTGGTATGAAAGATTTTAAATTAAAATGTAATAAAAAAAAACCTCGATTTTTTTTTTTGCCAGATTTGGCCTAAATATTGATGTCAAAATCCAACAATTTCATTTAACTTAATATGAAAACGAATTCTAAACTTTAAAATATAAATTATTTAATAGATTTTATTATTTTCTTTTCGTTAAATTTCAGTTTTAATTCTATGGGTACATGTTTTTAGTGTCACTTAACTAAAATAAAAAAAATTATGATGTTTTTAAATTTCATTCTTCAAATAAATACAAAGTTTTAGAAAAAATATTTAGTGAGGTAATTTCTGATATTAGTTCAACTCTCTTCTCGTTATTCTTTTATAGTCATAAAACCAACCTACCTGAATAAGTATAGAGATACAATATTATAAATAAAAAATAATTTATGGAAAACTTATAACAATACAATGATGTAAATACTATGAGATCTTAAAATTTCTTAATCTAATTAAAAAAAAAAAGAAAGGATGAATTCCAAATTCGATTTTTTTAAAAGCAAAAATCCCCACCCCCCGTTTCTAAAAGTATTTTTAAAATTCCAAAATCTTGAATCAAAATTCTATCAATAAATTAAATGGAGGAGAGAAAAAAAGAAAATGATTTCAAGATTTCTGATATGTTAATTAGTTGTGACCCTAAAAGAAATTCTGAATGCTTGATGGTAAAACCGCAAGATCAAGCCAATAAAAAAAAAAAAATTTTTGGTAGTCCAGCCAGTCTGTAGGCCACTGACATAAGGCACTTTCTGAAACAAAGATTTTATTTGCAAAATCAGATCTCTCCAAATTAGCCATTTTCTATAAAAATTGTCATTTTTTATTTTTTTTTTTTTTGCCTGTGAAAATCTGAGAAAAATTAATTCAATTAATATTACATAACGGTTGCTGTCAACTTTTACATATAAATCATTATGACAATAAAAGCTTGACAGAGTAAGGCACAGAATGGCACACTTGATTTAATTTTAATAGAATTGGCTTTTATAGGTTTTTGGCAAACAAGCTCTTCAAATGTCATCTGCAGCCCTTTGGTTTTTGCTGCTTCATCTGCCTTTGATTTTCAACAAATAAAACAATTTTATAAAGTAAGAGTTTTTTTTTCATCATTGATTGGATCGTAGATATTGATGTAATTTCAGCTGTTGATGGACAGGATTCAAAACTTTATTCTAATGAATTATTGTCCCAATTACATTTTCAGGATCGAGTTCAGGCAGAACTTTGATATAAATGTCAAATTACAAAATGGCCTGTCAATTCTGGTTTTGTTCGCTTGATAAATCCAGAAATATCTGAAAAACAGAAGAAATAATTTATAATAATTTCTAAAGTTTAATTATTAAATTAATTTATAGTTATTTTTTTAAATGTAGGTTTTAATTCTTTAAAGAAAAGTAAAATTAACTTTTTCTAATCGACGCTCATTATGATGATTTTAACTCAAAATCTTCAATATAAAAAATTCATTTTAGATCCCTCTCTCTTCATTCTCATCAATGTAGTGGAATTGATTTTAATGGAAAGAAATTCTTGAAAGAAATTCTATTCCTGCTTTTTGTTTTAAGTAAAGCAAATTTAAAAGAAGAAATAGAGAATTGTTGAATTTCTGTTCAGTCTTTTGCAAATGTTTAAATTGATTCAAATAAAAAATCAAAAAAAATCAAGTCAAATTTGATTTCATAAAAGGCTAAAATAAAAGCCACCATTTTTGCCTCTGAAGAAAATCCATATTGCCATTAGCCATAGATTTTCTTTCTTTTGAATTTCTGTAAAACAGTTTTTTTTAGTTATTTTTTTTCTTTTGTTTTCCTTTTGGTCTCAGTAAATAAAAACAAAAAAATTACTCAATGCACCTTCCAACCTCTATGCACAAACAACTTTCAATATGGCGCACGACAGCCATTTTTCAAGACGGCCACCCTAATGGCTATTTTCATAGTTCATTTTTAGGTAAAAGCATGAAATTCGGTACATACATAGCCAAAGGTATTTCAAGATTTAGATGTGGAGGCATCATCAATTTTTAATATGGCGCCCATGGAAGCCATTTTTCAAAATGGCAGCCACCAATGACTATTTTTTTTGGAGCTAAGCGACTGAACTAATATTCTATTTTATTTTATAAAAATCAGGGTTGGTTTGTTTTAGTTCCATTGAAAAACTGTGTTGGACAGATATTCAGCTATTAACTCAAAACAATAATGGCTAAATTTGGATTTACCTTTTAAGATGGACCAGTGGACGTATTTTTATTTTCTTGATTCTGTCTGTTTTTTCTCTCTTCTCTTTCTCGGTCTTTTTTAGCTAATTTGCCACTTGGATTTTTATGTCGGTCCATGTGTTTCTTCAAATGGTCACTTCTCATGAATCTCCGATCACACATTGTACATTGATAGGCTTTTTCACCTGAAAACAATAACCAAAAAAATAAATAAATAAATAAACAAAATAGTTATCCAGCTGTACTATCAATTTCATTGTAAAAAGACTTGATTACATTGCTATAGTAAAAATCCAAATATAAAATCTCATTAATAATAAATAATAAATAAATAAATATAAAAGGTGCTCCAGACAGAAGTTTTGGCTATATTTAGACACTGAATATCTCGAAAACTTATAAGGATATAAAATCACCAATGATAAAGTCTAAAAACTTATAATCTCCGGGTTTGTTATGGAGTGTATAAAATGGGACCTGTATCTTCTTATAATTATTCATTTTTCATTCAGTATATACATATTAAAAGCTCATTTGCAAAAACCAATGCAAAGTCAAAATTAAACAGAGTCCATCATTCTGTGCCTTACATTGTTCAACTTTTATTGTCAGAATCTTTTTGTCTGCAAAAGTAAACAGCAATTGTTATGTAATCAAAAATGCATTCTTTAATTGGATTGATTTTGCAGATTTTCATGGGCAAAAATTTCATAATTTGTAGAAAATGGCTAATTTGGATATATCTATTTTTAAAAATAAATTCTTCATTTATATTTTTATTTTTGAGATGAGGCCTCATAATTTAGGAATTAACTTTATTATTTGGACTTTTTGCGGTCACAATGAAGATGGCCTGAGGTGAACTAGGCTGACACAGTGTAGAAAAAAATTTTTTTTTAAACTACCAAGATGAGGACAAAAAGTCCAAAGCATAAAGTTAATTCCTGGATTCTTGATTCAGTATTTTTTTTCATTAATTACTTTATTCAAACCAGTCTTATTAAAATAAACATATTATTTGTCTATTTCTTTTCTTTATTTTTCCAACTTTCTAATAAGCATCTTAATCTCATGTCTGAAGGAAAATTTAAAAGAATGGACTCTGAGAATTCCAAAAGTATTAATAGAAAGTTTTAAATTCCCAGTATTTATGCAGGAGAGGAACGAATTTTCGGGTTGTTAAAAAAAAAAAAAAAAAAAAAAATTGAATGGAAATTCTTAATGTAGTGCCACAAATGGAAAAAGGAAGTAATTGTAAAGTAAGTAACCAGTAAACTTTTCCAAACATTTTTCATTGAGTGTGGAGAGTTACAGGCCCAATAATTAATTACATTTTTATTTCATTCATCAAAAAAAAAGATTGACAGTTATTATATTGCCTTTGTTCTTTTGTCAAAAAAAAGTTTTTTTTTTTATTTTTAAATGATAGTTTGCTGTATTGCTTACTTTCTTCTCTTGATTGTTAATAAAAATTGTTTTGTTTAGATATTTTTTGTATTTTCATTAAAACTATTAAGATTAACAGTTACTTCCATTTTCCATTTGTGGCACTGCACATTAAGAATTTCCATTCCATTTTTTTTATACAACCTGAAAATTCGTTCCTCTCCTGCATTAATACCTAATTCCTTAGGACTTGAGAGAAAGATATTTTTCAGAAATTTGAAAAAATTCCCTCCAGGTGTGGTCTTAATAGTCCATATAGTGTCATTGAAAAAAACTACTTGTAAACAAAAAGAGCATTTATGAAAAAATGATTCCCTGCCTGAAATGACCTAAAAGGGTTGATATGCCATATAACAAAGCCTACAAACAAAAAAAATCTCTAAAATTTCCATTTAATTATTTGTTAGTTGTATGAAAATGAACTTCCTTACCGGTGTGTGTTCGTATGTGTCTGGTGAGTTCATCTGATCGGGAGAACGCTTTATGACATTCATTGCAATTAAATGGTTTCTCTCCTGCAAATTAAAAAAAAAGGCTCATTAATTTCCATTGGGTAATACTGAATTTTAACACCCATGGGTGCCATATTTAGTGATAGTTCAAACTGCATATGAACACCCATATGTGCGAAAATACACTAATACCATTCCATTGTTCTAGAACAGCTCAGCAACATTTTGTAAAGTGTGGACTGAACTGGGCCCAGCTACCTTTTATAAAAGAGTGTTTGACCAAAGAGCTATGTAAGAATTATGGAAGAGAGGCCCAAACAACAATGGCTTAAAAGAGTGTTTGATCAAAGAGCTATGTAAGAATCATGGAAGAGGGGCCCAAACAACAATGGCTTAAAAGAGTGACAGGCCAAAGAGCTATGTAGAATCATGGAAGAGGGGCCGAAACAGCAATGGCTGCAGTGTCCATGTTAAAGAATATGTGAATATATTTTCTGGATGTTTGAAGAAAGAAAGGATACAATATAATTCTATTAGGTTGTCCCCAATATTCTTCAAGATTTTGAAATTTCACTTGCGAAGTAAATTTAAAAAACAACCAAAATTATTCCTCAAAATAAAGACCATCATTTTCCAAGACTTTTCTGTCGTAAGTCTGCAAGCTTTTGGATCTGGTGAAAGTACAATTCAGCTGGCTTTGAATCAAAGAATTCTTGACATGCATCCCTGAACTTTTAAGGCACCCCATTAAAAACTATTTGAATCCCCACATTTCTTCAAGCTATGGATTAAATGGTGCATGAATTGTTTGTTTTACAGCATATCAACCTTTTTAGGTCATTTATTATCAAGAACAATCATTTTTTGAAAAAAATGTTCTTTTTTTTTCCACACATAGTTTTTCAAATAATACATTTTGCACTATTTAATCCATTGCTGGGAAGAAAGTGGGGATTATTCACACCTTTCCCAGGGGTATTAGTCCAGTTATAACTGCAAATGGGAATGAATAGGATTGGAACTCGTGTCTTACAATTCTGCAGTCTGTCTATCCACTACATTAAGTGGACCTGTTCCAAGTTATGTGGTAAAGGATCTAAAATCTGTCTCTGTGGTTTGTTGAGGTCTTTCTTTCAATTTCGACTTTGGCTCAAAACTGTCAATCCTACCACTCTTAGTTTATTGCCTGATGCAGCAGTCATGTTTCCAAGGTGAAACACTGAGTGAAGTATGTATCTGGAACTGCCTACCTGTGCTATTTCAAATGGAAGAATTTCAGAGAGAAAAAGAAATAGAGAGAGAGAGATAGCTCTCCATTCCACTCCATGAACACAACACTCATTGCTGTCTGGATGGTTGGTTTGTTTTCAGTACTGACTGACTTGTGATACTGAACCTTAAGATGAAGGGAAGAAGTGAAAAGGTTTGACTATTTATTAGAATAAAAAAAAAAAGAAAAATGTTAAAGAATAGACATAAGCAGAGAAACATTTTTTTCAAAATCAGAGAGTAAAAAAAAAGAGGAGAAAAGCCAATTTTGTGCTGTCTTGTGAGTGATTGCCACTATGGTTTTGGAAATCATTTTAGCCTTACACCTAGATGAGTTAGTCTCCCTGCTTGAGGCTGTTGGAAGTTAATGTGGTGGTTAGACTGGGATTTGAACTCATATAATACGATTTTAGAGTTCACGCTTTTACCACTGATCCAATCCACTCTCCCTCGACTCATAATTAGAAGAAATATTTAAAAGTTCAGAAGGCAACATCAAGTATCTGAATTATCATTAATTTTATGATTTCATTTTCCAAGTTATCACTTGGGCTATGACAAGAATATTCTTTTTATGTGAGCATATTCTTTGCATATAGAATATTCTTTTTACAAAAAGCATATGCTTTAAAAAATCATATGCTTTTAACTTTATAAAAATATGCTTTTTGACAAAAGCATATTCTTAAAAAATAAAAAGAATATGCTAGTACAGAAAGCATATTCTTTAAAAAAAAAGAATATTCCTGAGAAATAAAAGCATATTCTTTTTAAAAAAGAGTACTTCCTAGGAAAAAAGTGAATTCATGAGCATAGTCTTGAAGAATATTTCCAGCATATCATGAGAATATAAAGAGAGTTAAAAAGAATATTGTCACACCCCTAGTTATCACTATAAGTTTTTGTGGGCTGTTTTTTATCGATGTAGAAAACAACAGAAAGAAATATATCCTGTCTGGGAGGCACCTCAAGAAGGTGGCAATACAGCCAGGCTTTGTTTTTTGGTGTTGACTGTTGCTGGGAATGAACGTTCGCCAGAGAAATATCACTAGGCATACTCCCTTTAATTTTTCTTTCTAGTTTTGCAAAAAGAGAGGCTGAGAACTTATGAGATTAGGGTCCTCAGCACATTCACTCATTGACTGGACGCAAAGAAGGGAAACCATAATAGATGGAAGGGTGGTTATGATGATGATGATGATGATGGACTCCAGGAGGGGGGAAGAGAGAAAGGGAGAGAGAGAAAGGAAAATGGGCGTATTTGTGAAGATGAGGATTGAGTATGAACATCGTCTGTTGTCGTGCGTGCATACTTTTGGGAAAAAGAAAAAAAATAAAGAAAAATAGCCCCCCCCCACCAAACCCTGTTTGCTTCCTGCTGGGAGAAAAGAAAAGAATCACTCTCTCTCTCTCTCTCTCTGCACACACACACACACACACGCATACAAAAACCAGTATATACACACACTCACAACCAGATACATACAAAAACCAGTACACACACACACACACACACACAACCAGATACATACAAAAACCAGTACACACACACACACACACAACCACATACATACAAAAACCAGTACACACACAGACACAACCACATACATACAAAAACCAGTGTACAACCACATACACACACACAGCCACATACATACAAAAACCAGTACACGCACACACAACCACATACATACACAAAAACATATACATACATACACACAAACACATGCATACAGAAACCAGTGCACACACAAACACATGCATACAGAAACTAGTGCACACACAAACACATGCATACAGAAACCAGTGCACACGCAAACACATGCATACAGAAACCAGTATACACACACAAACCCATAAACCCATACATACAAAAACCAGTACAGACACGCACAACCACATACATACTGAAACCAGTACACACACACACACACACATTCCTATTGTTTCATTTCGAAGAAATACTCTTTCGTTCTTCATTTCTTCAGAAAATTTGTTGTAGCATTTGCTGTTATTGTTCAGGCTTGAATCAAGTCTTCCTGCTGTTATAGAGGTTTTGGCAATTTTGGACTCTCCTGAGACTCCCAGTCTTCACCTTAGGGAGTAACTCTAATCGAGGACGTTTTTTTGTTTTTTTATATAGCTTGCCTGGTTGGTCGTTAAGGGGGAGAGTCAAGGTCTTTAGGTTTTCGAATGCTTGATGCATTCGACTGATCATGTCTGTAACCCCAAACCAGCCTTGTAGAGTACCTGATTTTCTTAAGTGGTGGTCACCCATCTTAGTATTGAACAAGCTCTACATTGCTTAACTTTGGTGATTTGTTTGGAACCGGTTTCTCAAACGTAATTTGTCAACACTGCTGTTATTGTTGTTGTTGTGGAAACCAGACAGGCAGGCCTACATCACTTTTGAGCCATTATCACATAAAACAAATTATGGAAGAAACTTTATCAAATTTAAATTCCTTTTTTTCTTTTTATTACTTTTTCTTTTTGTTAATAACTTGTTGGCAAGTGAAGAACATTTAGATGTTTGTTTTGTTTTGTTTTGTTTTGTATATCATTTTTCCTTTTTTTGTTCAGGCTATTAAATGCTGAAACCAGAATAATAATGTGTAAAATTGCTCAAATTTATAGTTAGAGAGCTCAATATCAATGATAGAGAGCGTGTATATTAGTTAAGTGTAGACACGGAGTCAACAGCCTTTGGCGACTGTCAGTTTCTTGTCTGCGTGATATCAGATGATGTCCACGGATAACTAATATATATATATATACACACACACACACACACACTGGGATTAGAAAGTGAGGATAAAGGTTAATATAGGGGGTGGGTTAAATTAAATTGAAAAAAAGAAAAATAATTCTATATTCAAACATTTTAAATAGAAATCGTTGGCATTTAAACTTTTGTTTATTTTAAGGTAAGTCTAATATTTTTTTTCTCCCACTTCACCAATATAATCATCCGATATATTTTTCTTCCTCTATAATTTACCAATATGTATTATTTCTTTATGATATTTCTCAGATATTTTTTTCAGACAATTAACATTAATCCCTCAATCCAGTTCCACAAAAAATTAACTTTAAATATATTATTATATATTCATATTATTATTATA
>JAUZSX010171081.1:0-32597 GCA_034780655.1 Idiosepius hallami
TCAAAACCTGGGCACTTCTTATTCTCTATTCCTAAGAGAGGGAAAACTATTAGAGGTAAACTTGCCAATAAACATATTTGTGTCAAATTAGAATTCTGTCTTTTATGTATAAAGTAATTACAATAATTTGTAAACCCCCCCCAAAAATTGTAACTCATGAATCAGTTATCTATTCTATATACTCATGAATCATTTATCTATTAAACAAAATAAAAGATGGAAATATCACAAATCGTCTTTAGTATTAGTCAATGTGCTCACTATTAAAATTATAATTTTTGATGAAGATCAGTATAACTTAGATGTTAAAATCATGCCTGAAATTAAAAACAAAACTTTTTAAATAATAATAATAATGGTGACAATTGCATTAAAAAACATTTATTTTTAAAACCAGTATCTAGTCATATATTTAAAAAAAAAAGTGTCAGGTATATTTGTCTATTCCTTAGTCTCAAATATGACAGTGCTCTAAAACCAATTCTTTCATGTCAAATGAACGACTTCAGCTGGAAGCAATTTCAAAAGTAAGCATGTGCACACTTAAGCATACATGTTGGAAAAACAGAACATAACCTGAAACATCAAATAATATTTACTCTTAAAGTAATGTCTACTAATGACTTACAATGGACATTTGAAAATATGTAATTATAATAGTGTGTTTTGCGGGGTAAAAAAGGCCCTCAAGTTATTAGATATTAAAAAAGATTATAAAATTAAACTAATAAATATGTTTTCATTTTATAAGTCTCTTGTTTAAATTTGGCTGAATGTGTTCAGCTGGACAATGTTTATTCTTTGTACTTTCTTTGTTAATATTAGTTATCTAAATAAGACTGAAGTTCTAAAAAGTTTATTTTATTTTCAGTTTTAACTTTCTTTAGTTTGATAGGGCAAAGCTCTGTGGAGTCCAACTATCTTTTTTAAATATATGTATTTTTATTTTTTACTTTCAGTCTTTTTTCTCTTTATTTCTATTATAAACTAGAACACCAATGTCCTGTTAGGTCAAATAGATAATGAAATAAGACACCAGATTTTTTTGTTTTTTAAGTGAAAGAAAGTAGAAATGAAACACTAAACAAGGTTTCAACATCACAAGCCAATTTGACTTTAATAATTATATAGATAATATTGACAAAATCTATCAATATTTAGTTAAGATTAATTTTGGATTCATGTGGGACAGTTAAAAAAGAAGACAAAAGCATTACCAAAAATATTTGAGTATCTTTTAAATGCTTAAATGTTGACCCCTTGGACTACTGACACATGCATTTGTATAACTTCTTTATATATTTTCAGATTTTAAATTGATTTTTATTATGTTATGCTGTAAATTTATGAAGGGTAGGTCACCACTACATATTGAATGTCTTCAAATATTTGACAAAAAATTAATTAAACCCATTACTTTTTACGAAAACACAGGCAAAAGTTTTTTTCTATCATTGATCTATGAGTTTATAGCAATTTTACTTAGGGCTAAACATAACTCATAGCTACTTAAAAAACAAAACAAAACAATACAACTACTCTACGAAGGCTATTCATTCCATTTGTAACCAGATTATGTATGTATGCAATAAGTTAATCATTTTTATTCACTTTGATGTTTGTCTGTTGCATCAATGATGATATTTCCCCTATTGTCAAAACAATGTATTTAACAAAATTTCAAAGAAGTAAATAGGCATTAAGAAAAGAATTAAAGTCCCTTTCCCTCATATTTTGTAAATAATTTTTTTTTCAACAGTGATATTTAGTGAATGCTATTTACCCTTAGTGTATGGTCAAGTTGTGTTAGAGACACTGGTTCCCGCTAGATCACTGAAGTTAAGCAATGTAGAGCCTGTTCAGTACTAAGATGGGTGACCACTTAGGAATTTCAGGTACTGTACTGGTCCTTCAGGTTTGAGGTAAGAATAGGGCTAACAACGCAAATTCTGTAAAAAGGAAAAATATAAAGATATTGTTATTGCAGCCTTAGTGGAATAAAAAAAGCTTAAAAATAAAAAAATTTACTTTACTAATAGGAAATCAAATGAATGAAACTGTCTCAAATTTCAATTGTACATCATGATCTTAAAGCTTAGCCTATTCCACTAATCAATAGTTTTCCTGCAATCCAATTGCTTTATGTGCAAAATGTGAGAAATCTTTTAGTAGTAGGTTATATTTTTCATCTGATTGATCACTATTTATGCAAACATGACATATAATTCTTTTTAGAATGACTAATTACAGATTTTGTAGACTTATATAAAATAAATTGAACTGAACAGATGGTTGCTTTTCTACATTTGATATTAGAACAAATTACTTTTAACTTTGATACAAATTAGTACTCAGTTTTGGGAAATTCAATATTTATTTATAAAAATCTTCTTTTTAAAATTGTGATTTTTCTTTCTATTTAATCATTCAGTCTCTTTTTGTCACCATTGATAATCTGTTTTGGTTTTCTGTCCATTATACATTAAAATAAGCTTTTCTATAACCATGTCTAATTAACATATTTGGGAAATTTTGTTTTATATTCGGGAAATAGTTTCAATGCTAGACAACCTTTTGCCTGATTGGTTAAATTTGTAAAATTAGTATTGATAATTATATTAGAATATAGATTATTTGGGATTCTAATCTCCTATTTATAGTTGCATTTTATAGCTGCAATAGCAAAAAGGCTAATGAATCTTTTCAAATTCTCCAGATAGTACTGGAACTGTCATTTTGAACTCTGAAGTTTTGAACTGAAACCAAAGATGGAGGCTCCTGAGTTTAAGTAATATGTAAAGAGAGGCAAAGAGTACCTTGGCCAAAATGATAAATATAACAATTATAAAAATAGAAGTTTCAATACTTATATTGATATGTTTGCTAATGAAAAGAGCATTGGTATGTATGTTTTTATTGTTGAACAAGATGATCATTAAAACAAAATTAATCTCTCTTCTCAATTTAACACACCTCATTGAAAAGAGATGATGATATACATGATCATTTTAAGTAGGTTCTCATCTTTGAGCTGAGCAAATAGTTTTGTCTTTAAACTGTCTCAGATGAAAATCTGTCTAATGTGCTTCTCTTACTCTGTCTTCTTGCTCCCTTGTTCTCTTTCCCTCTCTCTTTTTCTCTGATAATCTCAGCTTAGCCTGTTTATTATTTAATCCCAAATTAGCAGACCAACCCAAATAATAAAAAACATAGAAATACTTATAAGGATAATGGTTGTCCCTTTCTAATTTGCTTAAAACTTTTCTCTCCTATTCACTGTGTTTGTGTGTATTTGATATGATATATAAATTATTTTAAAGGTGACTGGGTATTGTTCAGGGCAAACTAATTTTAAATTCATGGGATTTATTCAACTTATTACAATTTATTGGGTGATTGCTTTTTCATTTTTTTTAAGTTCTTTAAACATTTATGAGTTTGTCTCTTAAAGTTTTCAAGTTGTGGGCATGGGGTAGGTCAGCCTTAGCATACTATCCTAAGACAAACTATTTGTGCCAAACCTATGGCAGAGTATATGTGAAACAGAGCCTTCTCATCAACAGAACTTGTGTTGCCAATTCTCAATCACAGAGTTAATTAGTATAAGAAGGTCTACAAGACTTGTAAAGAAATTTTGAAATTTTGTATCAATATGATAGGAGTTTGTCTTCTTTCTTTAATTAATAACAGTGTCTCTTTATATATATATATATATATATATATATATAAATGAACTGTATTAAATACAAATTTGAAATTAACATCAGTATGCATCAATAATATCAAGTATGCATATAGATCTACTTAATTCTTATTAGAAATTGTCAGTGCAACTTATCCAATTTGAATTGATGATTTCTAATTAGAATGAAATAGGCCTATATGCATACTTCTAATTAAAAGACACCAACCTAAAATAAAAGTGAACAAAATGATGCAGCACTCTCCCCAGGCCCTCACTGATCCACCACCTAACCAATCATGCCGAATAATGTCTGGGGCAGCAAAATGTTCTCCAACGTATCTCTACACAGTTTCATGTCTGCCACATGTGCTCGGATTGAACCAGCTCCCTCCAGTAAAGAGCACAGGGCATAGTTACCAATTCTGGTGGTCTATGGTAAATGCCAATTTAGCTCCACAAAATGTCCGGCTCTTAGACCACCTTCATAGAGTCTATTTTCTGTTTGGTCAAAAACATTAACACCAGTAGCCTGCTGGAAATCATTTTGCATAGTTCTGCCAGTGCTCCTCCTTTTTTTGTTTATGTGCAGATATCAATACTGTTGCAGGTTTAAGGATCTTCTATAATTCTTTTCAGTTCTTGAGTAACTACTTCTCTGGCATCTTCTGCATGCTTTTGAGACTTTACTAGGAGACACAGCAAACCTGCTTGCAATGCACATATCTACTGTGAAGCACTATCCTTGGCAAAGTGGTACTACTTGTGAAAGCTGTGAAGCACCCAGGTATGGCACCATGGCATCAGCTGAGTGGTTGATCCAAGATAAATTAAAAAAAAACTACAGCAGTAGAAAGTCAGTCAGTAAAAAAGAAATTGGCCAAAAGAAATGAAAATGGAAAATAATTATGAGTTGCTTTAACATGGAAAACCATTCCTGTTTTTAGGGAGGGGGGTCCCATTTTTACCCCTCTGATACACATGTTCATTTCATTAACAACAAAGCTAAAACTGGTAATCAACCTCCTCTGCTACTTAAATGACCAGATCAATATCCTAAAAGCTTGATTGATATGTTGCTATACTTTGATTACAAGGTGTTCTTCTAAATTTTTTTGAGCAATGTATGTTAAATTGATTTCAAACAAAAAAGATTGCTTTAAGCATAAAGAATATAATTAAAATCTGTTAAGAAATGTTTATTAGTAAGCAATGGCTAAGAAGTAACTCTAAACATTGAAATCATTATTGATATTATTTTCCACATAGAGCATTTTTTGTTATTTACTTTTTTCTTTTTTTTCGTCCTTTTAGTCAAAATTCCAGCCGTTGCCATTTTATGATCAAGTTAAAAGAAAAAGCTGAAAGCAATTCCATTGTTTTTTCTTCTTGCTGTATCGATGCCTCAAGTCAGGTAGGACCTCTCCTTTACATGCCGGTGTGTTGACTCCCTTTCAGCCATCATGAATAGGATTCCAGCCCCCGAACTTGTTGATGTGCCTGGGAGGCGAAAGTTACCTCGACGTGGCACGGATGCTTCTGTTGAGAATGACCTACCAACTCCAGCCTTGCCCAATCAACCCAGTCCCACCAAGCGTAAAATTCCAAAACGCTCTATAGCCTCTGTAGGAGAAGTTCCGAGGGAAGCATCTATGCCCCCTGTCGTGAACCCTCCTTGCATCAGAGGTAAAGGGTCTAAAAAGCCTCTGACTGCAACTGCGTCTAGTGGCAATTTGCCCGGTGAAAACTCTTCTTTGGCCCGATCCTGTCAGCTCTCTAGTAAACGCAAAGGTCCCACAAAAATGTCCAGTTTAAAACCCGTAGTGAAACTCAATGGCACTTTCTCCCCATCTGCCTCTGAACATGCAGCTGTCACACGTACAGCTGTGAAAAAATGCAGCAACATTCTTTCCAATGAACTGGTAAACCAAACAAATCAGACATCAACCTCTACTGCCAAGCGCAAGACAACTTCCTCTCCCGTAAAAAAGACTTCTCCAGTTATCAATGGATCCCTTAACAGATTTCTTGTCCCTAATGCTGAAATGGTGATCAAAAATTCCAAAAAGACTGTTCCCCTTGTGACTAAGTCTGGAGCATCAGCTTCAGCATCCATAAAAAACAAAAGCCCAAAAACTTCACCTGTGATTAAAATTGCAGGCCCTAAAATTGTCCGGCCAGTTAGAACTCTTAGAAACTCTGTGGAAAACTCAAAGTAAGGCATTTTATTATTTTTTTATTAATTTTATTTTTTTGTGTTGTCTTTGTTCGTGTTTACTTTTTGGAAACTATAGTTTGAATCTATATTTCATAGGAAATTCTGTGTGGCTGAGTAATTCAATATTTGAACTTTAAAAATGTGATACACAAATTAAGATCTCAGTCAATTTGTTTAGTTTGCTTTAAAAGCTAATACACTTGAAAAAGACGCAAATTTTTTATTCCTATATGGGTTAAATATTTTATCTATTCTACTTCTATTTTATGAAAGGAAGATGTTTTATTTAAAAAAAAAATAATGGTTGTTCTGGGCATTATATTTCAGAAAAGAATAATTGCTTGTGCTAAATAAAAATTCTGCCATAGGAAATAGTCCTTGGGAAGGTCTTGTTAGCTCAGCATTTGGACTTTGAAATCAAAGTTCAAATTCTAATTGCTCTTTTGTATTCACTTTTAAGCTAAGATCTTGGAGAAAGGTATTCTTTGGATGAAGTTATGTTACTTCTCTGTTTTACTAACAACTGTTTATGAAAAAAGAGATTTATTTAAAAAATTATTGTTCTTGATATTAAATGATTCAAAATATTGATAAGTCAGACTATTTACAAGAGCAATGAGTTACAATTGTAAGTTCCCAAAAACAGTCAATAAAAAGCCCATTTGTTCAAACACAAAATTGTCCAGAAACCTAATTAATTAATGTTGTTCTATCTATTTTGAGGAAAATACAAATATGCTTAGTGCTACTAATGAGCTTACTCATAAGTAAGTGAATAAGTGGGTGAGTAATATGATGTTAATAAGATTATTTTTTCCAAAGCATGTTTTGTTTATGGACCTTTTTGCTTTTTGAGTTTTTTGGTTTTGGACACTTTGAATTAGCACCTTGCAGTGTATCTAAAATTAATATGATGACCCAAGATCATTGACTTTCATTTATCCTAATATGGGAAATATGAATTTCAGGACATGACAAGCAGCCCGAGATATTTACTAAATATTGGAGAAGAAAAAGAGCAATTCAGATAGTTAAATATCTCCCCATAACAAAAAAGATAATAGATGAACTTTTCAAAAATCAAATTTAATTTAGCCCTAATTTAGGTTGCAGGCCCAAAGCTCTATATCACTCTAGATATTTTATTGTGCAACCTACACTTAAAAGTCGAAGAAAAAAAAAATTTGGTAAATGAATACCATTAGTCCCATATTTTTCTCAAGCTCATATGCTGCACAACAATAACACAAGCTTTAATTAAACCATTCCTGTGAAAGCCTAAATATTCATACAATTATTAGCAGTTTCCAGCTAGTCAAACCTATTACCATCACTACTTAGAATTTATAATATCAATTTGTATTAAATTAATCTGTACCTCTGTTTAATTCTGATGTCTTTAAAGCTCCGGGCATACACAGCTAGCTCCTTCAACTTGTTAGCCAAAGGTGGATGCTGATTGGTTGATATCTATAGTACTTTACATTAGTCAGTTGCACCATCTTTCTTTTTCTTCAAACATGCAATTAGACCTGGGAAATAACCCAATTATCTTAAATTATTAGTTACCTTTTTACCCTGACAGTTTTTACATTGATAGAAACTGTTGGCATCATACTCCTATCAACAACCTATTTAGACTATAGGATTTGTTTTTAATAGGCTGCGGTCGTCAAGATCTATATCACTATATCAGATCTGAGCACCATACTATTTTTTCCTAACCTCATGTTGTACATTTTTGTGAATTTAATGATAACGTACAAGCTTTGATAAAAACCCTATTGATGGCAGTAAATATTGTCACAGTAAATAAAAAGCTGAATTGTAATTAGATTTTTGGATAGTCAAAATTTCAGCTTCTAATTTGTGTAAGATTTAAATAATAGAATTATTAAAAATAACCAATTTTACTAAGGGAAAAGTTATGGAAAAAATTTTATGGCTTTATGCAGAATTAAAAAAAAATTATGTCCAGCACCACTTTTAAATGTGATTTTTTCCACAGTAACAACACAGTCTGTAAGTAGTATATTCACCATCTAATTAATATTCATGCTTGAAAATAGATTGAAATATTCATCTGATAAGCTAAAAAATCAGGAAGAGCAGATTAGGGTTGTATCTTTAAGAAGTTTCTAGTAACCAATCCTCATTATTGTCAAGAAGAAAATTGGCTCTTCAGCAAATACCATTGGGAAATGTATAAATCCTCTAATTTCTTGCCTGTAGTTTAAATAGTTTAACTCAACTTTTAACAAATCATGGCAGAAAAAAAATATATAGAAAAGATTTTCTCAGTCAGAACAGACTGTAAAAATTGATTTGATGTTAAAATAAACTTGAAAAAAAAATGGCTAACATTGAATTTCAGTATTATTATGTATGGAGAAGGTGAATGAATAACTCTTGAGCTGAAAGTTTCTTGGGTTTTTCGGTTGAAAAGTGTGTGGGGGAAGAAATTACAACCGAAAACATGTTGTGGTGAACTTAACTTTTCAAAGCCTTTGTATACATATTTTTACTTTTTGTAAGTAGTTTTCTAAATACAAATATTTGCTATTCTTTGCTCATTATTAGAACAAGTGGGTAAAAGACACTAGGCAGTCCCATTTTGGAACCGTTACACGAGTTAGTTTCGTTTGAATTCATATTTGGATTAAGCACACTTGGGAAAGATATTAATCCCCACATTTATTCCAGCTATGGATTAAATAGGGAGTCAGTTAGTGGCAGTGGCACACAGTGCACATATCACATCCACATAATCATCACATTTTGTGTCATTCAAATTAACTACATGGGGACTAAAAGAACATTTATCAAAAAATGATTGTTCTCGAGATTTAATGAACTAAAAATGTTGATGTGCCGTAAAACAAAACAAAAATTAAATTGTGTGCGGTGTGGTGATGGTGGTGGTTGTTGTGCAGTGTACTCACTGGTGTGTTGGTGTTGTGTAAGTGTCAAGGGAGAGAGAGAGAGAGGGGGGAACGACGGGGTTTCTCCGAAATAATTGTTAAGTGAACCGTTTTGTGGTGGGTGTTGGTGCGTGCGTGAATGTCGTGTGACGATGATTAGTTTCGTCTGTTCTTACCAAATTAATTCTTTTTACTTTTTTTAAATTTATTTATGTACTTTCTTTTAAAATTGATTTATTGACAATAAAAAGACCATAAGTCGAAATAAAAAAATAAATATACATAAATAAAAGTAAAATGTTTTCTTGTGAAAATTGATTAATTTTTCAAAATTAAATCTGATTTATTTGCTGACACTTTACTAGTTGATGGTTTTGGTAATATCTGTCTTTCTCGGGATTTGGGGTGAGTGTAAAATATCAATCTGGTGTTTGGTGTGTAGTGGTTAGGCATTTTTCTCGATTTTTCTGGCTATCCAAACAAGTTTATCAACTAATAATGATGATGATAAGGATGATAAATTCAATCCGAAAGAGTGCCGTGTCGTACTGTCATCCCACCCACCCATCCACACTTGTCCCTTTTATTTATTAATTTTTTTTTAGCGTGGTAAAATTTTTATTATTATTTTTTTTTTTTAGAATCATAAAAGTTTTCTATATATATTTAGATTTAATGTATTTTTTAATCTAATTTTAAAAATATATAATATTACTAATCATTAAAAACAGTTCAAAACCGGAAGAAACCAGAAGCCATTACAAAAAAAAAACATTTATCAGCTGGACAAATCAAGTTTTAGGAAACTTCAAACTAAAATTAACTACCGTAAGTTAAATATTTTTTTCTTTAAGTTAAAATGATAATTGATTTAACATAAAACTTTCGTTGGGTTTTAAGTTCTAAGAAAGAAATAAAGATAAAAAAGAAAAATTAAAACAAATTTGTCTTTGCTAAGTGCAAGTGCATTCATTCATATGGCGGCAACAAAAATGGATTTATTGTTGAAATTTGTTTGTCGAAAATAACTAGAAAAAAATAGATAGAAATTAAAATATTATTTTTCGTTTCTTCATTAATTTTAAATGGTGTTATTAAAATTATAATAATAATTATTATTTAAACGACTATCGTTTTAGGTCTTGAAATAGGAACATCTTCACGCCCACCCAGGCCCTCTGGCTGGACCGACACGACACACACGTTACGTTAACGTTCACACACCAAACTGTTTTCTTTACTCACCCTTTTCTTTTTACACATTTTATAACAAGCGAAAATAAGTAAAGTTCAAAATATCACCAATGATGAAATTGGTTAAATTAAAAAAAAACCCAAAAAACTCTGAACGAGTAACGTAACGACCAGTAACAGCCCACTCCAGCCCAAGCCAATCCTTAATATAATTTTTCACTATCAGTCTCAGTCTACTTACTTCTTAAAATTGAATTAAAAATCTTTTGTTGATCCTGGCAAAACTATTACTTTCGTAATCTTTACTAGAACTGACATGACATGGAGTGTGTGAATTGTACCAGTCAAGTAGTTTGTTCACCTTTTTCAGTGTCCTGTTACCTAGTACTGTTGGCGATTGGTACCGGAACATGAACTGCTCCCGGGCAGTCAGTCACTAGTCACCCCTCATATTTTTTCTTTTAGTTTCTTTATTTATTTTTCCGGATGGATTATTATTAATTGGTCACTAATCTACAAGATTTATCAAAAAAGAAGAAGAAGAAGAAAAACCCAAAAAAACAGAAAATTAAATTTTTTTAAGGGATGATGCTCAGTTTCACATTCAAAGTTTTAGTAAATCGAAATCGATATTATTGGAAACGCTTGACAAGACAAACACAAAACCGTGAACCGATATCGCTCTTAAATTTTATCAAAACTACACCAACAATCCTATTAAAAAAATTATTTGTAGACATTGGTATTTATAAGTGAAACTTTGATTTTGAAATGAAATTTTAAGTTCTAAAAGAGTTTTCTTCCTTTGATTGTTTATGTGAATATATATCCATTTCATTTACAGAAATGTTTTAGTAAAAACACACTTTAGAAATAATTAATCCTTTGGGCTCTAAGGGGCCGATATAACGGCCCTGACTACAGAAGGCAAAAGAAGACGCACTGATATTTTAGCTTTATATGTTTGTTCCTCTAATATAACAATTGAGTGACTACTAGGTAATTTTGATAAGTCAGGGTTCAAAGGTTTAATAATAATCCTGTTTTTCATTTGAAATTTTGTACTGGTTTGGGTCAACCACTCAACCAGACTGTTATTTTTTTTTATAAAGATACAAAACATTCATTTTTTTTATTTTCTATTTGAAAATGATTGTTTATTCTGGTTGAAACAAAACAAATCCATGGATAATTTGAATTATCCATGGATTTGTTTTGTTTCAACCAGAATAAACAAGAAAAAAATTAAACCATTCTATTGCATCTGTTTCAGTGTTTCACTTTTCTTAGGTGTAAAAAGGTGTGTTTTCATTTTTGCACATGGCTTTTTGGTGGCAACCAATTTATTTAAAGATGTTTTTATAAAAATCAAACAAATGTCAACCCACATTTTCTCTTTCTCTCATTTTTTATCTAATCAAATATTGATGTGGAAGTGCATATTTGTAATAGTTTATTAAAGATTTTAATAACTAATTTAATTCAAGAAAACTTTCAATATTTGAAAAAAAAAAATTGGTTCAGGTTGCATAAAATTTGGGGAATCCATTTTAAATCTATTAGAGATTAATCAGAATATTTTGCCTTTGATCTTTTGAGTAAAACTTGAATTTAACATTAACTGATAAATTATTTCAAAATTTGTTTTAGTGGAAAAGATCTTCAGAATCCTGCTTGTCAGTAAGGTACATAAACATGCCTCTCTACTTTAAAATACAATTGAAATTGTTCAAAATGGATTAAAAACCATAATAAATGGTTTTTGATAAAAGAATTAGAAACATTAACAAAGCAATGGATGCAAACTCTAATTTCAGTGATATTGTTTTAATCTAGACTGAGAGAACCATTTCATCTCCCAATGTTCATCCTCATAATATTTATTTAAAATAACATTTTAATCAGAAAGGCTTTTTAACATATATAAACAATTATATTATTTGATAGTATTAGCTTAAGTCATTGAAAATATTTTAATAAATAATTTCATACTAGTTTTAAAGTTTAATAAACAAAATCAATCCTCTAAATATCTTATTATGATAACTTTAAAAATACAGAATAATAAAAACTCTTTTTAATCATGTCGCAACAGTTATGTTAGAAATTATAAACTACCTGAATAAAAACAATCTCCTTATTGTTATTTTGTCCCCAGTGATGAAATTAGTGCATCATCAAATATTTTCATTTATTTTATGACTATTGGTTTTATCGGGGCTCTACATTGTGAGGAAATCACTCACATTTGCTAGTGATTTTTCCAGTTGGTGACTAAAGATAAAAAAAACTACTTATCTTTTTGGCGACTGTGCCGTTAGTGAATAAAAAATGTCTTTTCAATTTATATTTTTTTAAAATAGAATTTCTTTTCAACTTATATTTTCTTAAAATAAAATGAACAAATACAATTATTTAACCCTTTAAACTCTAAAGAACATATATATCGGCCCTGGCGACTTACAGCAAAAGAAGACACACACACAACGATATTTCAACCTCCACCTTTTGGATACTGACTTAGCAATATTACCAAATAGTCACTCAGAGCCGTTCTATTTAAGAACCATATTAGGGTCGAAATGTTGGTGTGTCTTTTTTTGCCTTTTTGGTTACTAAGGCTGATATATCAATATCAAAGATTTAAACAATGAAACATTAATAGTTACTTTTTTCTTTTTTTAAACAAGGCTTTTTAAAAAAGTATCTCTAAAACAAAAATGAAATTGATCACATGGTATAATTTCTCAAAACTTTTACAGTAGTCACCTGCTTTTGAAGTTTTAAATAAACTAATAGCTTTGGGATAACCTTATAACCAGTCATGCTGAATTTCCTGTCTGTTTTATAATTCAAAAATTAAACATAACTTTACCTAAAATTATTGGTTTATTCACAACAGTGAAATAGTATTACATGGTTTGGCTAGTAACTTTTCTATTTGGCGAATAAATAGAATTATTTAGCAGTCAAAGGTCGACTAAAATTAAATTTGTCTGTAGAGCCATGTTTATCCTATTTAAATAGTGGTCTCAGACAATAACTGAAAATGGAGTGAGCATTCTTATCTGAGGATTGCAACTTGAATGACATTGAACTAATAGTAACAAAAATTCCATGTAAATTCATATAAATCAATAAACAAAAGAAATGTGTGTGTGTGTGTGTGTATTTGGAATTAATTGTAACAAAAAAAAAAGTAAACTCATATTGATATATTTTTGCTCCTTGCAGACTGTTGAGTGTGATCAATGTTCATCTGGGATATTCTGGGTCTTTTAAGAGGATCTGACTCATCTCATTCTTAGTGAATGTCAACACAGAAACAAATAAGTATGCACATACATGCATAATTTCAATGTTGAGTACTCTACTAACAAGACTGCAAACTTATGATAGAACCATCAACTGAACCTAAAATAGTCACAGCCCATATTTGTTGTTATATATATGCATGACTCAATTTATAAAGAGTTTTTTTTTTACTCTATTTCAGAAATGTTAAGACAACCAGAAGATCTTCTTTTCCACTTAGAAATGCCGTGTAAGTACAAGCAGTTCCTTACAAAATAGTTTCTACAGTTGAATGAACCCTAATGGTTGAATTACTATTAAACAAAATGATTTATGAATTAATACACTAAGTTAATCTGACAGTTATCATATTAATTTCCCTTAGAATGAAAATGGAATATTCCAAAAGCCCAATATTCAATTGTTTAAGATCATCAGATAAAGATTTGGTGTTGCATATTAAAAAAAAGGTTGCAATGTTTTGATTAGACAAAAATATGTTACTATAAAATTTAGAAAAAGGAAAAATCTTAGTTGTCTATTAAAAAACTTTTTTCGTGAGAAATTAGAAATATAAAATTTTGCAAATCTGTAAAATAAATCTCTTGATTCCATTACAAAAAAAATCATACATGTTCTATCACAATTTCTTTTCTTTTTTTCCTCTTAGATCTCCCAAAACAAATTTAAGCAAATCAATGTCGAAAACAAAACCGAAATGCTCAAAACCTATGTAAGTAAATTTAATTATTTCTTAGATTGAATGTTGGTGCAGTGAAGAAAACAGAACTTCGTCAAAGTCTTCTTTTAGTTTCAATCAAAGATATTGTATAACAGTATCCAGTTTTTTTTATACGTTCATTTACTCCAGCATATTTATTTATCCTTAGAAAAATCACTAGCTCTGAAGAATCCCAGTCAAGCATTTTTGTGACTGAATGAGTAAAACTGAGCTCTCAAGTTTACAGAAAATTAATTGGGAAAGGTAAAAATTCAATTGAAAGCACTTGACATGGTTGTTTAAATTTAATTTCTTTGCAGAGTCTCCTCTTTATCATGCTTTAATTTAAGCTGTTGTGGACCCAAGTTTTTTAAATTACATCAACCAGATTAAAAATAATTTGTCTCATGAGTTCAGACAATGAATTCTTTTGAACTATTGTTTGATAAGCTGACAGCTATTTGTTTAAATTTCTATTTTATTAAAGTTAATTTTCAAATAATCTGAATATTAGGGAAAATAAAATTAGTATTTAATTTCCTTAAAAGAATAATTTTTATTTTTTCAGAAATTCTCCCACTTCACCAGTTGTGGAAGATGACACTAATTCTTCTGTTGTTGATTCTCCACTGTAAGATTATTTTCTTCTTGAAATTTAAAACCACTTATTTGCTAAAGTTTTTCTTGGAATTCAGGTTTTATTTTGAAAATTACATAAATCTTTAAGGTTTATTAAGGCTATATGATGTGTTAGAGGTAGTAGGCAGTTATTACATAAAAAAAAAAACACAAGAACACTAGAACTCACAGAGACAAGGCACCAAAAAAGACCATTAGTTCAATAATGGAGATATAACTGATTACTACCTCTAACGCAGCATATAACCTTAATAAACGTTATTATTAATATCAATAATCCTATGATGCTTCAGAAGAACTACAATAATCAGTCTCTACCAAACTACTCTGTCAAGTTTTGATGTAAAGACTGGAAATTTCATATATTGGATATTCAGACTTGGTAAAAGCTTTTCAATTAATTTAATGTTAGAAATTTTTCTGCTAACTTAAACGATTGCACTGCTGCAGTCTGTAGTAAACTAATCTGCCAATTTTGGGCCTAAACACTTGATATTTGATATGTGTGTTATTTGGACATGGGAAAAAGTATCTAATTGATTTTGAGTTGGAAAAACAGCTGCTACGAGGTCAAAATTCAGAATTACAAAAAAACACTTTTGTAGTGAGCATCATACATTCAGAACACCAAAATTTGCATTGCACAAGCACCTTAAATACCTTAGATGCAAGTTACAATACTTCTAGTAAAAGATAAGTCATTTACAATGCAAAAAAATGTTTTAAGAATCATTTCCTTTTTTTTTAAATGTATTATTTTATTTAATTGAGAGTACCTGGGTTTTTGTCATTTTTGCTGTTACATGCACAACATTTTAGTTGATGTACTCTCTGCTCTTTACAGATTCTTAAGAGAAGCCTTTATTAACCCAAACGAGAACAATGTATAATAAATATTTTTAATTATTTTGGGCAAAGGCATCATCAAAAAGTCTTGAGAAACTTTTAAAATTTTAAAAAAGTATCCACAAAGAAAGATCAGGTGTAAAAAGAAAATGGTCTCAGAATTTAAAAAAAATATTATTTTTTAATTTAAATTGTTTGTAAATAAAAACTGAAACCATTAATGTTTAAATTTTTAGGTCAAAGCCAGAAATGCCAGCAGAAACAGCTTCGATGGGTGCTGTGTCTGAAGAAGCTTTCAGTCCAAAGTAAGTTTTAAAATATCTTTCTGTTTTCTTTTCTTCTTTTTTTAATGAATTTTTGCTCTACTGTATAACATTTGGCAAGACATTATTTTCTTTTTTTATATTTACATAAAATCATATTGATAACTATCACAATTGTTTTTCTTCTGGTTTTTTTTTTTTTGTTTTAGTCAGGATAAAAAATTTCAAGTGAAATGTCCTCCATTTTGTTCAGTTGTATGCACAGACAAACACAACCCTCTTCTTCTTGCTCTACTCAACTGCAATGATGATGTAGACAATTTTGAACAATCGGATTCATTTAAAGAGTTTTTAAACGTTCTTGAATATTATAAACAGGTTAGTAACAACAAAAATTTGCTGCTTTACTTAAATTTGTTTTACAAAAAGACCTAAATTACCTTAAATGATGTCATGTCTGTCTATCTGCCTACTTATTGAATTAATTACTGATCTATTTAATTTTTTATTTATTTATTAAGCTAGCAAGCTATTTGGATATCTATTTATCTATCTTCAATCTAATTTTAACTATCTATAGAGCCTACATTCAATTGCCTATTTATTTATGAAATTAAATATCTCAGTCTTGTTCAACCAGTTATTTTTGCTGGTGTACTTTTAAGCACTAATCCTTTAATAATTATTTTTTACAGAAAAAAGGTTGGAAGAAAAATAGTGCTATCTTTGATACCAACCCTGAATATCGATATCCTTTAATTCACTGGGCAGCCATCTTGAGTAAGTTTCTGATTCACTTATTTTTATTTAAGTTTAGTTGAGATTTTTAATTGAACTAAATATTTTTCTGCTAAAGTCAAAAAGGAATCTCATAGCAAAGTTTCAGTTTGTGATAGAACCATCTTTTATTTATTTATTGGTAGATTTAAATCTTATTCTGCATGGTACATTCTGATAGATCTTATAGCACATACATTTTTAATTGTAAAAATGTGATCTACTACAATAAACACTGATAATAACCTCTTTTGCACTATTAGTTTATGACTAGAGTCAAAAAGTTAATAAAAAACAAAAAACAGTCAAAATAGAGATGATTATCTTTGGAGAAAAATAAGGCACCAAGTTAAAATAGAGGTAAAGAAACAAAACAAAAAGCAACATATAATCCTGCTCCTGCAACATCAATTACATTAATTGAAGTTCATAAATATCATTATAAATTATATCATGAATATCATTATATTTTATAATATTACCTCCCCTTAGATGAATTCTTTTAGTTAGTTTCACTACTGCTGATTCTTAGAACTAGAACTTCCTGCTCTTTCCATTTAGTAACAGTGGTTGTAAACCTGATATTTATATATTACTTTTACAGTTGCTTAGTCTTTTGTTGCTTTCTTCTTTATATTTCAGTACCTTAAAGAATAAGATTGATTTTGTTAAGCATTTCTCTTATTTGATTGAAGTTCACTGACTGGAAATTGATTCATAAAAATAAAAATTATCATTATCGGTTATCACTCGTTCTCAAGTACCCTGTCCTCTGTCCCAGGTCCCTGTGGGCCTTCAGATGGGCGTATAGGGCGTAAAAAAAAAATATATATATATATTGGCACTGTCCAAATTTACAAGTCCAGGTATATTTGCTATATTGAAAAGTAGAGTACTCAATATTTATAAATAAACAGAGCAGTTATATATATATATATATATATATGGCAGCCAAGTTGGGCATTGGTAAAAAGCTCAGGCTCTGAAATTGTAGTATGCGACTTCAGATCCCAGTCAAAAACCATTGCATTCACTTTTAGCTCGGGAGAGCCGCTTATCTAGGTAACACCAAATGCAAGTGTGCAAGTGCACGTAAAAGAGTAAGAGCACGTAAAAATGGCCTGCTGCCAAATTTAGGTTGGTGCTCACCAATTAAATATATATATATTTTTATATATATATATATGTGTGAGTGTAATATTGATAAAGAATGCAAGTCTGTAATGTTTGATAGGTATTTGATGCTGAAATGGTTTTGTTATAGGCTTTAATTACACAAAGCAATGATTACTATAACATATTAGGTTGTCCCAAAAGTTTGGGGAAGCAGGTCAAGAATTCTTTGAGTTAAATCCGGCTGAATAGATACTTTCATCAAATATGAGTTTGAAGATCAATGATAGCAAGTCTTAGATAACTATAGTTTTTATTTTGAACATTAATTTTTTGTTTTTGTCATTACTTGGAAAGTAAAATTTCAATCTGTTTACAAACTTTTGTGAAAACCTTATATATTGCACTTTTTGGAAAATAATTTTTGATTTTCAATTAGTAATTATGATTTATTGATGAATATTTTTTGTGTTCATTATTTTTGTTAGGTAAACTAAATGTAGTCAAGTGGATGTCTTCAAATGGCTTCAACATAAATGTCCTTCATAACCGCACTGGAGATTCTGCCTTACATCGAGTACTGCTTTGTGTCAGAGCAGTCAGAATAAACAATCCAGTGTCTTTGGAAAAATTCTCAGACCTTTTAGACATTTTGGAGGCCAATTTGAGTATCACAAACAAATCTGGTTTCACACCATTCCTTACCATCTGTGAATCAGTCAGTCAAGATCTAAGGGCACATCGACGTCATGTCAATCTTTTGGAGACTATTTTAGATTTTGCCAAAGATAAACGAGGTGAGAATCCATTTTAAAAATTCTAATAGTGATTTTTTTTTAGTTGAAACAAGTTTTTTTTTGTATTTGTGAAAATCTATCTTTATTTTGATACTTTGATATGTAGAAAAATTATTTGTATGACATTAAATTTATTTTATGAAACTTTTAGATGTTCGGGAAATATAGAATACCAAGCTGAATTAAATTTGTCTTTATTCTAGTAAAACTTGGTGTCTAGAACAGTTAAAGATCGTGATCAAATTTTATATCAAGGAAGTTTTCTTCATGAAATTGAGGAAATAAGAAAACAAGTCTAAGAAATATACTGCAAAGGAGATGATCTTTTTAAAATTATCAAACCTTATACTGCATCAATAAAATTTATAAAAATATTGTAAACAGATTCCATAACATTAAGAAGCTAATAATCAAACAATATTACACCATAATAAGAAAAATTGCATTACCATCTATTTTGATTAAGGTATTAGAATAAAAATTTTTGATTTAAAGAAATAGAATATAGTTTAAATTGCAAATAATAGCTTTTTTATGTCAATATCTTGAAGGTAGTATTAAAAATCCAAGATATTTTTAGGATCCAGGTTAAAAAAAAGTAGTTACCTATCTATAAATCTAGTATTATAGTATTGATTTGTTTTTATTTACAGGTTTATTAAATTCTTTGTTGAAACAAGAAACCCCACAAGGAGACACTGCTCTTCATTTACTTGCTCAAAAAGATAAACATTTGGCTCCTTTAAAAATGTTGGTTGATGCTGGTGCCGAGGTATTTGTTGAAAATAAAATGGTATGTGTGTTTCTTTACATCTTCAGAATACCTTATCGAAACTCTTATGATCAGAACTGCTTTGGTTTGCAGATTTTGTGAAACAGACTATATAATTTGTATGTAGTATTGTAGTGCAAGTGGAATACTACAATATAAAACAATCAAAAATACCTTTTCCAAAAAATAGACCCTAACAACATCTTAAGAGTTCCCAAGAGAAACATGACTATACAGCTAGATATAAAATAGAAAAAAATAAAATCTTCATAGCACACATCATCACTAACACCAATCAAACTACAATATTCATATTAAGATCTTAAAAAAATAAATAAAAAAACAAACTAAAGCAAAACAAGAAAAAGCTGTTATAAGCAATTAAAAAAACATAACCAAACAATCTCTTCAGCACTAAATAACCCAAAAGAATTCATATGCAGGTAAAATAAGTGATCCAATTAATCAAGTGGTAAGGTTTGCTAACATTTGGAAAACTCAGATTTTAGAATATCCAATTAAAAAAAAATACTCAACCTGTGATATTCAAGCTAATAATTTTATAACAATTCTACATACCTTAAACATAGATTTATTTAGATAAATGAAAATACCATGAAAGTAGTTTTATATAAATGGTAATTTTCAAAGTAATATTCTTCCAAAGCTATTGTTTGATTAAATGTTCTGAGTAAGTTACAAAACAACTTATCTAAATCATTTATAAAAAATTTAATTTTATTAATTAAATTTTTTATAAATGATTTAATATTAACTGTTCCAAAAACAGTTTTTTGTTTTTAGATTTATGCATTTTCCTCATTATTTTGAGAAATAAAAGTTATATATATTTATATAGCTATTAGCAATCACTTGATAATTGTTGGTTTAAATTTTATTTTTCTTAGGGTCAAACTCCCCTTTCAATTGCCATAGAGTTTGGGCAGCTTCGAATATCTCAGTTTCTGGAAAAACACATTCTTGCTATAAATGATCCGTGTCCAGACACACCTTCTTCTAGTGCCCCCTCTGATAGGGCCTCTTCTTCAAATTCTCCTGTTGAGAGTGCCATGGACAACATCCCTGTACCTGGTGAGGCTGAAATTGTCCATAACACTGCAAGTCCCACAAGTATAGCAGCTAGTGAAATTGATGCAAGTACACCACCACTATCAAAAAGAATCAAAACTGAAACCAATCTTGTAAGTTACTTACATTATTTATCTTTCTATGTATTTTTTTTTATTTTAATGGCCCAGGCCAAATTGGAGCAACCCTATTATTTCTTTCAACTATAGATTAAATTGTGCAACTAGTTTTATGACGTGTTGACAATTAAAAAAAAATGTTCATTAAAAATGATTCTTAGATTTAAATAACCCAAAAAATTGAAATTTTGATAAAAATAAAACCAATTTATATATATATACATGCACACACACACACACACAAAATAAAGTAATTGTGATGAAATATTAGAATAAATGTATTGTTGGATAAGAAGTAGAATTTTATATCGGTTTCTTTGTTTATTAAACATGTCAAACCCTTTGAAATCTTTTTTTGTTGAATAAACTATATTGAGACAAATCAGAAATCTATTGTTGCTGTTAGTGAAACAGCAACAATAGTTACAACAATGCTGTTAGTAAAGTATTATTAGAATGTATGAATGATGTTAAGGAATGCTTGATAAAATTATATTTGTGATTTTCATGGCTATGAAAAGATACAGACTGAGAACTATTTTGATGGTGTGAAACTGATAATTGTAACAAAAGTATTTAATATTAATCTTTATGAGTTTAACAATGGCACTTGAAGAGGCCTCATGAGCTTAAATGGTGTGTATATGATAATAAGGATTAGGATAAAAGTACAAAGAATATGAAACTAATTATTAGTCTCATCTCAGAAATTCAAACAAATTTTCTTCCTTAATCAATTCTGAAACTTACTCACAATATGTGACAATATTCTCTAATAATCCAATTAAAGAAAGCCTTTAAAGCTCTCTGACAAAACAGAACTTTGAACAATTTTATTTATGAATACCATTCTAGCTCACTACATTTTTCTTTGAAATAAGTCAATTCAATTATTATTCTCTGCAAGTATTTAAACATTTTTTTTTTTTTTTTTTGTTAAAGCCAAGTGATTATGAATCTGATGTCAGTGAAAACACTATTCGGTATGTAATTTGATTTTTTGGTTATTTTTTTATTGTTATAAAATCGATTTTGGTATTATTTGACATTTATTTCTATTATTACTTGCAAAATGCATGTAAATGGTAGAGTAAAATAAGATGACAAAAAGATTTTAAAACTCTTTAAATCAATTAATACCTTAATACCTGCTTATCTGTTTGTGTCGCTTTAAAAAATAGTTCTCTTTTATTGGGGTTGCTAATAACTTACTCAATATTTTTAGTACATTAAAATTGATTTTAATTTAAAAACTTTAAGTTAAATGTAATATAAATTTCGACAAATACGAAGCCTTTATCCTGTTTGATGTCAGTTGAGCCTTTTTAAACTGTTGTGATTTAATTATTTGGAAACTATCAACTCCTGAAAATGACTAGCACCTAGGCAATGCTGGGTATGTCTTCCAGTATATGAATAAAAACAAAGTGTGTTGCTGGGGACAAACCTCTGAGGGTTGCTATAACACCAATTTTTTAACCTTAAGTTGAGCAACTACAAAACCTGGAGTAGTAGCATAAACAAGCAACATTTTGTGCTGTAGTATATTCTACATAGTCACTGATATTCATAATGCACTTTTGCCTTTAATAAACGAGGTAATTCATTTTTGCATCTGGGGTGCTCACCAGTTTGAAACCGACAAACCCTTCTTCTAACTGCACTTATGTCAACTGTCTTGGCTTCATAATTGTTATGCATGTGCCAGTACATGTTGATCAGTTCAATTTTTCTGCATGGAGGAATTCAATGATGCATCTCTACTTCTGATGCACATCCATGACAAGGGTACTTTCTTAGTCTCACACCCTCTTTATCTAACACAAAGAGATGGACTTTTCAGATCATGAATGCATAGGTTCAATCATCATAACAATACAATTTGTAATCCCCTTTAATCCATTTGTGTGGAATAAAAACAAAAAAAATGGCGGCATTACTTTTGGAACAGCCATCATAATTGATAAAAAAATAAGCAAGTATTTAAACTTTCTGTATGACTTATATTATTTTTGTGATTTCTTTACAGCATATTAAATAGTTTTTACAATCTGTAAAAATTTAATCTGTTTTTCTTTAATCTTTCAGATTTGCCTTATCAAAAGATAATTCTACTGAAGTTAGGCATATTATCAGAAAACGTAAGATTATCTTTTACTTTCGTACTTGCTCCATCCTTTAGGGTCTTTGTCTCGCTCTCTTCTTTTCCATTTGTTTTTTGCCCTTTCCATACCCTCTTCTCTCTGTCATTAAAATGTTCATTATTGACTGTCCTGTTTATCAATATGATATTTAAGTTTAGTATATTTAGGCAGAATATAATTATTAAGACATTTCATTAAAAAGAATTTTAATTTTTTTTTAATTCAATTTTTTTTCAAGCAATTTGTTTTCTAACAAGAAACTTGGTCGTGTGGTTGAGGATCGTAATATAATTTCCCAGCTTTCTTCCAAAACTTTTCAGTCCTTCTTTATCAACCTCATATATTTTTTGTCAGTTACATTCAAGATATTGTTTTTATCTGATGTGCTTATATATTGTCGTAGTTAAGATTTTTACCTTGGGTTTTTTTGGTTTTTTTTGTTTGCTCCTGTGATTTTGGATGTTTTTTGTAAAACTTTTTTTTTCTATAATTAAAATATATCTAAGATTCTGTTGCTATTGGGTTTTTGTTTTTAAATATGTATATTTGATATATGGAGAGTAATTATTACTTAAGAGAAAGCAACATTGCCATTATTTTCTTTTTAATTTTTTGACAGCATGGCCCTATTGGTCCAATATAGACATTCATTATTTCTTTCCTGTCAGGCGAGATTTATGTTCTGTCCACTTTTTATTTTAGGCTCTGCACAAACTTCTGATGGAATTCTTAAGCAATATTTCCATGTCTGCAACGACAGAGCCCGAGAAAATCTGATTGCCAGTATAAATATGGACAAACAGCAATGTCTTGAAGAATTAAAGGTTACAGAAGAACAAATTGCAAGTAAGAACAATCAAAATGGTCTCTCATTCCACCCCCACATAAAAAAAAATATTAAATGAAAATCAATTTGGTTAATTTTATTTATTTATCAAGCATACTTTAGTCCTTATCTTTATATTTGGTATTTTTAAAATGTTTCTGATCATTAATCTTTTGGTCTTCTTTTGTCCAGAGTCAGGACCAAATCTGCACTCTTATATTTTTGTGCTGTCAATCAGAGTATGTTTAATTTTTAATAGAAAGTCTGTGTTCTTCATTTTTATTAAATATAAAGACGAGGGCTATAGTCTGTTTAATAAATATATAAATTATCAATCTTTAACTCAAAGATTCTGTAAAACAATTAGTGATTTTTAGTTTACCCAGATTAAATTATGCCATTATTATATGAAGATTTCTTTTATAAATAATTTTCAATTTACTTGTCCAATTTAATATTTAATTATTGATATGGTTGATTAGTATCTCATCTTGTCTCTTTACTTATAACATTATCTTTAGATATAGTGCATTTTGACAGAATTTCATTCTTCATGCATGTCTTAGTAAAAAAAAAGAAAGAAAAAATTAGAACATAAGATCTTGAAAAAGGAGAATTGAAGTTGTCTTTTAACAAGACATGAACATTTTCTTCATATGCCAACTTTCAATCCTTATCTCCTTTCATTTTTTACATACCATTCTACATAATGCAAGAGTTCATTTTTTTGCATTCTACTTGAATAGCTTGTAATACATTTAAGTTAATTAGTTTTTTAGAGCAAAGTTACTGAAAAGACATTTCTTTATGGCTAATCCCTTAGTTTGTTTTTGAGTTCAGTGTATTAGAAGAAAGAATAGATGAACAATTATCCTATACATAGTACACTTGCCCATTCCTACTCTACTGTTTTGTGATTCATGCAAATTTTCTTAAAACCTTTTTTTTTTCTTAAATTTCTAGCTGTGTCACGAAGGATTGATGCAATTAGTAAAGAAAAACACCGAAAAGAAGTTGAAATCCACAAATTGATGTTAGAAATGAAAGCCTTTGACCAAACACTGGATAGTTTGACAAAAGAAAAAGAACACTTAACAGATAAGTCTTCTACATTGGATGCAAAAGTCTCTTTGTGTCTGTCAGTTCTTCAGATTGTTCACGACAAAAATCCATGATGATCTCTCATTTATCATAATCAGCATCATTTTTATATTTTTATTATTATCATTTCTATTATAGATTGTTACTGGCTGTGAGAAGACAGCGAGTATTATATAGGGAGAATGATGAAGATAAAAATAATGATGATAATAAAGAATACTTTAAAACTGAATAACAGAAAAGGTTGGTTGAAAAAAAGGCGGGGAGGTTGGAGACCTTTGGGTAAGGGATCAAATAAAATATGCAAAAAATAAAAGTGAAGACAAACAACCCAGTATTTTTATATTATATTCCCTCTTTTTGTCTACTGTCGATCTTTCTGATGATTTCTGAGTGATTATCCTTTTCCTCTTCTATCTATTGATTCTCCTCGCCTATCAATGGATTCCTCTTCTCTATCAATTCTTCTGCACCTCTATTTTCATTTGTTTCAAATGCCCTATCCCCACCAGCCAATAATAAGTCTCTTGATTCCCTTCTCTCACTCTCTCTCTTCTTAACCTTTTCTCACGGGTGTGTGTGTTTTGTTTTGTTCTATACCTGCTTTCCTCCTCATTTTCCATCCATTTTTTCTTCTTTCTCTCTTAATCCTTTTCTCTATTCTCCTATCTCTCTTATTCCCATTATATCTTTCCTCCTTCTCAACTTCGTTTCAAGCGTTTATTTAACTATTATTAATTTTTAAAAAAATCTCTTCTTTTTCTTTAATTTTTTTTTTCACTTTCTTTTCAAAAAAAGATAAAGAAACAGAAACCTTTCTTTCCTGTTGCTCTTGTAATCTATGTTACCCTTCACCAACTCTGATGGTTCCATGCCATTCACCAATCTCTCTATCTAATCACCTTTTTGAAATTTAATTCCTACTTTTTAAATACCTTTTCACTTCCACATCATACAACTACTTCTTTGTCCTCTCAAATTCTCTTATTCCTAATTTTCAGCCACTCTTTGTCACCCCTTTCTTTTTTAGGTCTCATCCTTCTCTTCTCTCAATCTCTTTCTTTCTATCTTCTTTTTGAACCCCCCTCTCCTCCATATCTCTCATTCTATCATGCATAATCCCTCCCTTCCATCCCTCCCTCTCTTTCATCCAACAATCTCAACCAAAATTCTATTTTCATTGCTATTATTTAAATAAATTATTAAATGAATTGAAAACTATAGCAATCTTTAAAATATTTTGAAGATTGCTAATGTTTAATCTTTTATCCAGTTGTTCAAGAAGGCCATATTTATTAGAAATCCAAAACTCTTACTCCACCTAGATTATATTTTTATCTCTATTCATGAAACCTTTTTTTCTTGTTCCCCTAAATTGTGTTTTTAATATTATAGTAATGCTTTGCTATCAGTTGATCAAGTATAGATCAGTTTGAATTGATGAGACAGAAAAATGACAGTCACCACATACTGTGTGCATGCACAACTATTTTGTATTACTTGTATTGAGTACTTTAGACATAGCCAAACATTATATCAAAGTGGCATTCTTCTTCAAAAAATAAAACAAATGTGATAGAAAATGAACTCTAGGCTAAAAAGCTGATTTATTCAGCTACAGGATTTTTTTGTTCTTTCTTTATTCCAGAATATGCCTTCAAATTTGGGTTGTGCCTTATATGGTAAACATAGCGATTAAGATAGCAAGAAACCAGCTGCCGCTTAAAAGCGGAAGCTGGTTTCTTGCTTAACCATCTAGATACAATGGTTTCCGTGAACCTTTACAAAAAATAGGCAATAAAAAAACTGTAGACTCAATCTTGTAAATAATTATCACTGATATTAAATGCCCTTTTACATAATGTAACAAATAATTAGTTTTAAGAAGCTTGTTGACAATAGTCTAGAAAGTAAAATTTTTACAATTTATTTAAAGATGTTACAGCATTGTTAAATATATATTTCTTAAAATGAATTGAGTTATAAAGTTTTAACCATGAAAATACATTTATATATTTAATTATATATAGGTAAATAATAGAGGTAATTTATAACATTCTTACTTCATATAATGGGGTTTGTATTGAACTCTGTTTTTATACATCATTATTGAAATTCATTATGTTCTACAGAGAGAGTTTATATATATATATATATAGCCAGCTCAACCACTGAATGCACATGATTTAGTGTGAAGTCTCATGGGAATTTAAACTTCACAAGCAGTGCCCAGCCACCGCATATATAGATGCCTGTCTTACCAAAGGTAATCTAAATTTTGGTAGATCTTTAAGGTTCTTTTAAACAAAATGCTCTTTGTCACTTGTCATCTATACTTAAATAAAATCCTTTTGACACTAATAAAAAAAACACACTTTTCAATTTGGGAAGAAAAGATTAAAAGAATTTTGAAAAGATACTTTTAATCTTTTCTTATGAAAAAGAAATAGCATTTAAAAACATGTCTATGAAACATGTATTTTATAGACATGTTTTTGATGCTTTCTAAAACAAAATAAAATTATGGTAATACCCTTTTTTATATTTTTTTACTCTTTGTTAACCAGAGCCAGTTTCATATGTCAAATGATATTTTTAAAAAGGTTTTCTGCTTTTCAATTTTAAAATTAAAAAGTTAACTTTAGATTTATTTTCAGCTCTTGGTAGTCTTTTGCACGTGGAATCAGTGATATTTTAGTTATGTACTTTTTTAATTATATATTTTGAATAAAAACAAACAGTGAGCATATTGACATCCTTTTTTTTATAGCATTGATATATTAATAAATAAAAATTGTTCATCCTATACATGGCTATTATGTATAATACATTCTTTAGTAATTGATCAATATTGGTGTCATTTTTTTTGGCAGCATTGGATTAATAGGGAATTATAATAGATCATTTTACATTATTTTTATGTACAACACGTTTTTAAATAGAATGTTTAATAACCTACATTTTTATCATTTTTAAAAGTATAGTTATATCATTAATAAATTATTTTAAAGACTGTTTTTTGCAAACTTCAGAACTATCCTACGGAATTCATTTTTTTATTTCTTAGTATGCAAGATAAATAAATTTTTCTGAACTGAGACTGGTTAAAGGTGTTACCTTAATTTTTTTTATTTTGATGCATTTGGTTATTTGAAAAAAAAAAATATTTTTTTCCTTTAAAAATAACTAAATGAAAGAAACTGAACTATAAACAGTTCAGTTTCTTGATTTACATTCAGAAATAAACTATTTCTACAATACAAGAGAAACTGATTGTCCTGAAAAGGCATCCCAAAAAGATACACTTGGAAAAAAAAGAAGTAGGAATGCAGTACTTTTAATAATTCTTATCTCCAATAATGATAATTAAGAAGGCCAATTCTATTTCCTCCCAAATGTTTCACAGGAGTGTGAAAGCTTCTAGCTTCTTGGGACAATGTTGGCATGAAGGCTTTTGATTATTATTCATAGCATAAAGCAACACTATAAAATAATTCTAGATAATGCTGTCAATATGTAAATGCATATAAAATATATATGTAAATTCAAACTTTAAGACATTTTACCTCATCAAACTTCAAGTGCCAAATAAGGAATAAATATTATTAATGATGAAAAAAAGTAGTCTAAACATGGCAATTCAACTTTACATTAATAGGAGTTATTTATCTATTTTCTCCTGAAGTTTGATGAACAAAATGGCCTGAGTCTGTGAATTCTATTTTTTTTTCTTTTAAAACATATCTGCATCTTTATTTTTTTGATGAAATATTATTATCTCTTGGCTTGTAGCGCTTTTTTTCTGTTTGTAAAAGTAAAAGAAAAAAAATTGAAGAAGTGCCTTTATTAGAAATTTAAAGGATTTTTTTTTCAAATAAACTAAACATGATGAAAAAAAATAATCATTTATTGTTTCGGTTTATGATAAGGACAAACAACTTGATTGGATTTTACTCCCCCACACCTCTCCAATTCAATAATTAAAAAAATTGTTTTTTATTAATGTCCAGCCTGTATTTTATTTTTACCTTATTCTCTATAAGAGATGAGAGAAAAAAAGATATTTTTTTTAAAGAAAGAATGCTTATAGTTTAAAAATGATTACCAGAAAATTCAAACAATTTTTTTTCCCTCCGTATAATTTTATAATAGAAATTTTTGATTTGTCTGGTTTTGAATAACCTTAAAAGCGTCATTAAAATGTTTTCAGTTTGTTTTTAAAAAATCCTTCTTTCAATCCATGATTTTAAATCAATATAAAACTCATTATTCTCCTAAATTCATATTGATTAGTTTAATCCTCTTTTTTTTTTTTTTGTGAAAAAATCAAAATAAATAGATTCAACATTAAATAACTTGGCAGAAACTGAGTGTGATATTAGCTGTCATACAGTCAAAAGATTTTCTTTCTTGCAAGACTGCATAAAGAATAAGATTTAATTCAAAAACAAACCATTTCAATGGTAATTGCAATGATGAGTTTCACTCAGCTTTACTGACTTTTAGCAGCAACGGAGGAGCAGTTGTAAAAGCTTTGACTGGAATCTTATGTAGTCCAAGTCCTAGTTAAAATTATTTAATTCACTATCAGCTGCCTCGGGCAGATAAGGCTCAATAACTTAGAGCAACTTATCTGGGTGAAGGGTAACACTGGTTACAAAAAGCCTGTATATGCTTGTCAAGTAGGTGGTAAGGTGATTCTTGGTGAATCAAGAACCTGACAGCCAAATACAACCAACATCATGATAATTGCATGTCTCATTCTTCCTCTTTAGCTGCGGTGAAAGTTGTGTAGGCTGCGTGAGTGTGCATGGCTGTCATGCATCAACAACCACAAGATGACATTATTTGATACTCGGACATGAGTGAATTCTGCTACTAATTTTGTTTAATGATGCATTTGCAGTCATTTAATTTTGATAAACATTTTTTTATTTTTTGCGGATATATTGTTTAGATAACATTAGTTGCATTGTATTTATCTTATAACTGGAGAAAATTCTATTCATACCTTTTCCAATTAGTTTAACAGTGAGCATTAGTGAGCAACTGGGATTTGAACTCTTACAACACAATCCCTGTAGGAACTTCTCAATTCATTACGATTATTTTTGCAATGTCTATGATTCCACAGCATAGCAGTATTGGATTTTAGGCTCCTGATTATGTGCATATTTAAATTCCAGTTCAGCTACTGAATGCAGTTAGGAAAAGTATGAAATACTATCTCCCTCCAGTCTGAATATTATTAATACTGTTTTAACAATTGATTTGCAAATGAAATATTAGAAAATTGTTTCTACCATAGTAAATAAAAAGAGTTAACATATTACGAATATAGATTAGCAAGAAAAAAAAACTATATTCATTTTAGACTCTAGGGAAAGGTATGAGTCCTCTAATTTCTTTTTAGTACTTGTAATGTTCAAGTAAGTTTGTCTACCATAGCAAAAAAAATCAATTCAAATAAAGAGACAACTTAAGCTCTGCTTTAAATTTTTTTTTGTTTTACGAATTCCTGACTTTTTTTTCTCTTTTTCATCACTTTATTTCTATTTTGTCTGTTTTTTTCTCTTTTTCTTTCCTCTTTCCATATCTTTCTTTCTCTCCTTTTTTCTTCTCTTCCCATCATCTTTTTTCCCAATGCTGCCTCCAATTGATTCAGTCCTAATTTTAACAACAAAAGAACTGTGGAAATGTTGCTTTTTTTGTATTTGAAAACTTTGTCATTATTTACAACTTTTGGGCTATTGCCCTCATCCTAATTTGATCTTTATCTTGGCATACCAACTTTGGTCTCAGCTTTATTTCATTTACTTTGGACAGATACTTTTAGGAAAGGTTTGCCTTAAGAATTTTCTCACTTGTATGAATAAGTCTTCACCATCAATCAACAAGGTTAAGTAAGTCCATTGACTGACTATCCTAGTGACATAATGATCGAACATTTGATCAACTTCCTTTACTCTTCACAAACATGGCCTTTAAAGAACATTAATTGACCTCATCTTGATTGTTGCATGCTCAGTATTTTGGCCAATGTACTCTTTAACCTTTTTAAGGTCAGCTTCTTGAATTCTAAGAACTTTAGTTTGACCTGAAGCCTCCAGAGAAGATTCCCTGAGAAAGGTTGGAAGGTATCTTCATCAAAATGTATTCATAACAAGTTTGATACCAAATTTATTTCTTCTGAACTTAACAACTGTTCAAAGATTGATCAACATAGCTATCAATTGGCCATTGGTAGCTATGATTTATTTAAAGATTTTAATTTTTAATATTTATAGATTTGTTTAAAGAAGAACTCTCTGAATGTATGTGCTACTAAGGAAGAATTTCAGATTTTGTCATTTTTATTTATGAATTTTGTGTGTGTGTGTGTGTTAAGGGTGTTATTTGGTTTTAAATTTCTTTTTGGATCAATATTGTAACAATCAAGATGATGTCAATTTTCTAAAAACTGTAAATAGTATAGAAGCCTCATCTCCAAGCAATAAATGGATTTATCTAAATATTTAATATTTTCTATAAGTATAAATGAATGTGTATATGATATGTACTGAATATCCACAAAGCCTTTAGACAAAGTTTTAAAAAAAAGTTAAAGATGTAATTAAATAAAATGGTGCATCTAAATAAACATGCTGAATTTAAAACTTCATTTCTTTGTTTTGTTTTGTTTGTTTTTTTTTTTATTTCACCACAAAGCAACTTACAATTTAAAGATTTTTATCGTCTAAGTCTTTAGATTTGGTACAACTGTAACTTAGTTGTGTCCCTCATCATTCTTAATCAACTTCTCAATTTGCTTGTAGTACACCAGAATATAATGGTGAGGCATTTGAGGCATTATTTCTGCAGACGGTAAGTCTGCAGAAATAATGCTAATTTGTTCCTTTTTAGTTCTGCATTTCCACAGTTAGTAAAGAGATTGGGCATATGTGATGGTTAAACCACACCCCATTCATCACTATGGCATTCTATCACTCAACTACTTCTACACAAGAATGCCCCACTGAGGTGGCACAGTCTTGGATTGACAGAATCTTGTCAACCCTTCTGTTTCCTTCCACTGCTGCCAAGTTTTCATTCTGGTGCACCCTGTAGACAAAAGTCAATTATTAAATATAAACTTGATTATTTTCTTTATAATATTATTTTTCAAATGATTCAGTTTCTATTGAAATTGTCTAAAGGCTTTGTAGACATCCGTCCTTCATGTATAGAGTGAAAATTACAGGGTAATGCAATTGTGTGGTTTCTCCTCATCATCATCATTATAGCTTTATCTTTTGGCAGAGGCAATCATTTTCTAATGGCATAGAAACCAGATTCAAGGGTCTTTGGTCATTTACATGGGAGATCCCATTTCAGGAACATTCCAAAAAAAAAAAAAAAAGAAAAAGATTTATCATCACAAGAAAAATTCTATTAATTCAATGAAAAATAACATTGTCCTTTAAAACAGATCATCACACACACACACATATATGTATGTATGTATGATGAAAAAAAAAGACATAAATCTTTAAATCAGTAATAAGTTTTATTTTGACTGCTTAGAGCAGCTTCTTTTTAATTCAAATATTGTCAGTTAAAAATCAATTTATTTCTGATTCAAAATGAAATTTTTTGCTTTATCTTTTTTCTTGATTTATCAGCTCTGTAAAATTAATTCATATTGAGCTCTCTTACTGGATTATCTCTTTAAAGGAACATCTCTTTGAGAACGAAAATCAGATTTGTCCTCACCTTCTTTGCAATCAGAATTGTGTGCACGAAAATATAATGTGGAAATAAGAATGGGGAAAAAAGTTAAGATATTTTAATACCTGTACATGATTTCCTACTTGATGTAGCTTTCTCAACATAAAAAGGAGAAAAAAAGATACCATCATTGCCATTTATTTCTGCATTGGCAAAGATGTAGCGAAACATTTTCTGACATTGGTATAACAACTTCATAACTTTTTTTTCATATTGTCATTCTTATTCATAGTGTCAGGAAATATTCATTTCCTTATATATATATATATATATATATATATATATATATATAAATATATATATAAATAAAAGGT
>JAUZSX010171082.1:0-16667 GCA_034780655.1 Idiosepius hallami
GACCTTCCATCATAAAAATCATGAACCCTGACCCCCAACATAAGATGGAAGTTCAGAATGATCGAAGGGATCCTACAAATTATATTAAAGGTAAAAAATTCCATTGATTTTAATGTATTTTGTATTTTTATATATATATATATATATATATATATATAAAGTTTCATTGTTGAATTTAAATACACATATGCTGTTATTCAGTGTTTTTCACCTAAAGAAGTAACAGGCTGAATGTCTAACCTTTGTAGGAACCCTGTTTTTATACAATTGATGGCTATGGTGCTATGAAAGTCATAGTGACCTTGCCATGAGCAAAATATAAATATAATTGAAAGAACCTAGAAATGTACATTGAAATAGATCTCCAACCTGACAAAATGTAACTGGAAGCCAACTGAGATAATGAAGGAGCTGTGGGGACATCTAGTTGAGGAGCACTTTCAAATAAAGAAAAGAAACTGATGTATAAAGCCTTGTCTATTGTTAAAGTTTTATGATTCCTTTTGCTTCATTGTGAGGAAGGTTTGTTCACATCCGGTTATATCTATACATTGATATATCTACAATAAGCATACAGTCAAACATATGATGATAGAAGCATCTTATCAGATGATTGCCACCTCAAATTGAGGCATCTGTACCTTGTTGGATTTATGTGGTGCATGTTTGTACAACACACACATACATATATACATGCATATACATGGTGCAGCATAGGTAAAGTTTTTTTGGGTTTTTTTTTAGTGAAACAAAATTATAATTTTTTTCAAATATCTTTTATTTTTAAAAATATGAATGTATTTCAAAGGCAAATATAAGCAAAAAGTAAATATAAGATTTATTTAGAATCTTAACAAAATTGAAATAATGGTTATTTTGGTATGGACATGCTATGCATTTTCTTTGGCATCATTTTTATTGACCAATTTTTTATACCAAATAACAATATTTTAAATTTATTTAAGATCTTAAATAAATCTTTTATTTACCTCTATAAGTGAATCCCAGTGATTCTATTTATTGTATTTACTTAGTGAGCACCAACCCAAGTTTGGCGCAAGGCCATTTTACGTGCTTTCACCCAGGCTTCTTATATTCGGTGTTACCCTTCACCTAAATGAGTTGCTCTCCCGAGTTAACGAGCCCCATCCGCCCGAGGCTGCTAAAGTGAAAGTAATGGTTTTGACTGGGATTTGAACTCGCTTAAGGCGATTCCAGAACCCGAGTGATTCTATTTATGTTCCTATTTTGGCCAATGCCCTTTGGAAAGGCATGAATGCTCACATTCCCTCCAACTTTGGATCAAATAGTGAATATTGTGTTATTCAAAGAACTACATGTGGACAAAACGTTTTTTTCAAAAAATGAATGTTCTAGGCATAAAATAAATCCCAGTGATTCTATTTATGTTCCTATTTGGCCAATGCCCTTTGGAAAGGCATGAATGCTCACATTCCCTCTAACTATGGATAAAATAGTGAATATTGTGTTATTTAAAGAACTACAAGCGGACAAAACGTTTTTTTCAAAAAATGAATGTTCTAGGCATAAAATAAATCCCAGTGATTCTACTTATTTTTATATTTGGCAAATGAATGCTCAGATTCCCTCTAACTATGGATAAAATAGTGAATATTGTGTTATTTAAAGAACTACAAGCGGAAAAAACGTTTTTTTTTTAAATGAATGTTCATGGCATAAAATGATCTTAGAAAAAAAAAAGGATTGATATAATGTAAAACACAAAGAAACAAACATCAAACTTTTTTTTACCAAAGAGAGATAAAGGTTGAAAATTATTAGCACCTAAAATGTAATCCAAAGAGACGGAATCCTACAATTGCTCCTCTAACTAAATTTACTCTCGTCACAATTTGTTACTAAAAAATCCCAAATTCACCTCTTGTCAAGAAAGAATTGGATTCTGTCACTCTTGATGACTCAGGCAATATCATATTTATCTCAGACATTTCCACCTCTCATTTTTGTGTGTGTCTTAATATTTTTTGTGGATTTTTACTTTTTCCTGTTGTATGAAATTCCTGTAGCTCCTACCCAAGCTACCATTCTTTGCCTTGTTAGGCACGTTAACCTCTTTCCTACCAAAGCTCAGTGTACCCACCTTGCAGGCATTTTTAATCAATAATCGATCAGGAATGAAGAATGATGTAGAATTCTTTAAAGGCATACATTCTTTTGTTTTTAAGATTCATTTCTTTTTCTTTTTTTTTTTTGTTTCTTTCTTTTCTCTTTTTTTTTCTTTTTTTTTTGTTTTTCATTCTTTCCTTTTTTTTTTTTTTTTTTTCATCGCTGGATATTTTCAAACATTCATTTTTCCATTTTCCTTTTTCCCTTTTCTTTGTCCTTCCCATCTTGTAACAAAACAAGTATCAGAATATCTTCAAAAGTAACCTGTACTGAGTATAGCTTTTTTAAAGATAATAAAATAACCTTTTAGTTTTCTAGAATTGTACATCTTTATCCATGTGTGGGTGTGTTGTATATACTATGTGAAAGTGTGTGTGTGTGTGTGTATATACAGACACATTTCATTAAAAAGTAAATCTAGTTGTGGGGTAAAGTGTAAATTTAACCCCCCAGACCTCTTCTGAATAGTTTTGGTTCTCCTTGACCATCTTTTGTGTTTATCTATATGCATATACATATATATGTATAGTGTATCTTTGTGTATGTACACACACACACATACACACAGTATTTGGGCAGCAAGGGTGAAGCATTGGTAAAAGTGTAATCCTATTTAGCAAGTTCAACTCCCAGTCAAATCACTTACATTCACCTTTAAACTCCTTGGGCAGATGGGGCTTGTTAACTCTGGAGAGCAACTCATTAGGTGAAGGACAACACTGATTTCAAAAGCTCGGGGATATAATGGACTTGTAAAAATTTGTGCTTGACCAAGTAAATATATTTACACAGTATACTTGTGTACATACATGTATAATGTGTATATATGTTTGAGGTGAGAAAGATGGAGAAATAAAATAAAGGACATGGTCACACTTAGAACCAAGAAGATAGCAACCATTATATAAAGTACAGGATAGTTACTTTTGTTTGTAAAAACAAGTATGCAGCAGAAACAGCGAAAAAAAAGAATTCTGCCCAATGTACCACTGGGTGTAATCAGTTTAAAGAAAGAAATATATATATATAAATATATCTATATAAATATATATATATAAATATATATATATATATATATACACATAAATATATATTATACATTATTAATCTATTATTATTGTTAGCATGTTTATTCTTAAAGTCTCTATATCATTGATAGATTGTGTGTGTCTGAAAAAAAGATATTTAGATTTTTTTTTGCAATATATATGTTTTAAAATTTGATCCTGAATGTATTTTAATGCCTGTTATATCAATAGATCTGCTTCATATGCAGATCCCTATACATTCATTTATTAAAAAATTACTCTGGACATCTGTTTCGGTTTACATCGTTTTGTGCATCAATCCTAGAATTGGTCTTTTGATAGTGGAACACTCTCCCCATTTTTTGCAAAGTGCCTAAAACCATTTGTCCCTTTCTTAATTAGACGAGTGAATATTATATAACATTGCATTTCAAGTATTCTTTGTTGTTTTTCTTTTTCATTATAAAATTTCTAATCTTCCCCCTCACACTTTTCTTCATTTAAATCTTTCGCTATTATGATTTAAGGCAATGAATTCTAATCCTTTATCTAGAAACCTTTCATTTTTTTTAAATATGTATATAATCTTAAAAAAAAGTTAGTACATTGCTGATTATAAGTTTAATTATATAATATAAAAATAACATCTTTGTGTTTGTAAGAGACCCTACATCCTGTGTCTCTAGAAAATAAAACCATAATAGTTATTTACAAAAAAAAAACTAAATGAGTTAGAAAAAAACAAAAAAATTGGTTAAATTTAAAAACAGTTAAATTTAAACAAAAAAAAAAACAAAAAACTGTTAAATTAATTTTATATTAAAAAAATAACTGAGTTAGACAAAAAACAAAACAAAAAAAACAGTTAAATTAATTCTATATTCAATTTCTAATTCTCACCTACCCCATTGAGTATATTTGGGTGTTGTTTAAATAATGAGAATACAAATATTAACCTTTAAAAGAAAAACTTCATTTATTTATCTTTTCATCTTGTTTTGAGTGCCACATGCCTCCTGCAGAATTGTCCCCTGACAATTGACATTTTATTGGCTCGACTGCCAAGTTATTGACTGTTTCTCTTTGTTCTGACCAGTCAAGGATCGACCAGGAAGAGAGAGAAATAGAGATATGAGGATTCTATGTAGTAGTTCTTTGACTGAAGTATTGGAGGAAAAGAAAGAGACAAACTGATAGAGTAGACATGCAGAATGGTATTCTGGCTTTTCTGAAATTCAGAAAGAGGTCGTTTGAGTTCACTTCTACAAGTCCTTCCAATATTTGAACTGCAAACTGCCGATAGTTTGTACAATTAGGATGATACTTGTTTTGTAGATTATTTGTAAGCCAGCAGAATAGTAGTTGTGATCTAAAAAAATGATTAACAATGTTTTAAGTGTTTTAAATTCATGAACTTTTAGGGAGTTTTGTTTAAGTTTTTTTTTTGGCAATTTAAGAACAATAATTCATAGAATTACTTTACTTTGTTTTGATTTTCATGCAAAATTAATGTAATTTTAGAATTATCATTATAAATGAGCTCTTATAAATGCACTGTTTATCATAAAGAAATAAGTTTTCCCTAAAAAAAAGAAAAGAAAATCTTTCGTTGATTATGCAACAACCAATCTTTCAAACTAGTTAAGTTTCCTCAATACTTGGAAATTCAAACCATTTATCTTTTTCTTGTTGCATTTTAAGTTGAAACTTAGAGATTAGGACAATTTATTAATAGTAATGGCTTTTCAAAATAAATTTGACATTGTTAACAATGATAAACGGATCTTGTCTGCTTGCTTACTTGGCTGAAAACCAAATTAAACCATAATTTTCTCTTCTTGTTGCTCTGGTTTCATGGTGAGCATTAATTGGTGAAAATAGCTCATCTAAATGATGAATATCACTGATTCTAAAACTCAATTAGTTGTAGCTTTTGAGTTTTGGCAAATGGTTAATATAGAAGAGGAAAATCTCTGAAAGAGAAAAACTACAGCCTGGTGAATATAAAAGGCAGGAAAAACATTGATATTGCCATTTGTCAAATCTCAGTTTTGTGTTCAATTTAGTCAATAATTAATTTCCTGGTGGTATACTTCTGTTAAACTTATAATTTGTTAAATATAAAATTCTACAAGAGAATATTGCCCAAGTGAGAATCGGTCCTCTGTCCTGATCTTGACCACTGATATAATTATGAATAAAAAAAAATTCCGAAGAAAAAAAAAGGTTTTTTAAAATTATTTATTAATGGTTATGTTTTGGTTTAATCTAATTTACCTAATTCAATTTTATTTTCATAAAGGCAGTATTATTTAATTTGGAAGCTTCATTATAGGCATCATGTTGTTGCCAAAGGTAGACATCAAGTCTTTTGGGAGATCACTGATTTTTCAAAAACTTACTTGTTTCAGAGAAAAGTGATCTCACTCCTCAATTCCAAATCATTTTAATAAATCTTTTGATCCAAGTCAGAGACACTTGTCATTAATGTCAAGTGAAATAATTTTTAAAAGGGATCAATGTTTTTTGTGACAAAGAAAAATTTTTTAATACAAATTCTTTGCTTATAAAGTAGATTTATAAAATAAAAGATTTTGCCTTGAGAAAATTAGTTGATTTGTCATTAAACTAGGAAACAAAAACCTCATTCAAAGCAAATGTTTAATTCTTACTCTGGTTCAGGAATTTTTCATAATATCAGCGGTAGTTAGATAATCTTGATTATGGTAACTACCATCAAAACAATGTTAATTTTTGTTTAGTTTCTTTTAGAGGAAGGTTTGGCAACTTATAACCAGCAAGGTTAAGTAACCAATAGCCTATAGGCCTGATCCAGCTTGCAAAGGCATTTTGACTGTCCTAAGAGACTGAATATCAATAATGGTATTTTTCAAATTAAGAGACAAGCCTTTTAAATTCATCAAAAGAACTGCTGTTATCTTGCTCTGACACACCCAATCAAATATGAATACTTTGATTGCAAAAACATGATTAACAAACCAATCACCTCCATTTCTGCATGAAATGAAAAAAAAATGTAACCATAATAGAATAAACACTAAAAAAAAAAAACGGAGAGCTGATTTGACCAAGTGACAAAAGACATTAGACAGAAACAGCTTTTGTGTGTCATTCATTTTTGCTACAGTTTTCAATAATATTTTTAATCCCACACTTCATAATTTTATCCATTTCTCTTCAGTTAATTTTTTTTATTCATTTTAGAATATTTTGATGTTCCTTTACAAAAACTAGTTTTTGTTTGGTATTTTTTAATTTTAGATTTTTTATGGGGGGGTATTGCTCTATAGCCGCAATTTTTGGTGCTGATATGTATGTGTATCTGTATAGGTATTTATTTAAAGGTGTGGTTATAGAAAATTACCATTTTTTAATTTCTCTGTTTTTTTTGGGTTTTTTTTTTTTATTATTAGAGCCTTAAATATTTAGTTTGATAGAGGTTTGCATTTAAAATTTTCCTTAATTTTTTATTATGATATGGTTCACCCTGCAGAAAAGAATGAGGTAGCAACCCCTGTTTTATAACCTATCAATTCATTTCAGGGCTTATTATATCCTTGGGCTTTTTATAATCTGTGTCACCCCTCATTTAGATTAGTTACTCTACTTGGGTTGACATGTTTCATTCACCTGGGTTTTCAGAATCAGTGTTATTGATACACCTTGATGAGTTACTCTCCCAAGTTAACAGGCCTCATCTGCTTGAGGCAGCTGAAAGTGGATGTGATGGTTTTGAATGGGATTTGAACTTTTGTAAAACAATTCTAAAGTCCAAGCTTTTACCACTGCTCCACCCTAACTGCAAATTTGTGGAAGGAAAAAATAGTTCCTAGGTATGGTGTGTACATGATGAGGGGAGAAGTGTTAAAAATCGATTTTTTAGGAGATAGGAATTAATGCAAGCTTCTTAATGCTTGAGTGAAGAATTTTGGCTGTCCTTAAAAAGCCAGATGACCAGTCGAAAAAATAAGGAAAGAAAAGAACCTTTTGATAAAAGCAATGATAAAAAACTCTACAACTCATGTCTCATATGTAACAATTTGATAAAAATAAACAGTGGAAGAAAATTTTATTCAGTGATAAGACCTTTTCGCAGTTAATCACTTGATGACAGCCTGAGTAGAACTTAGATGAAACATAGTGAGAAAAAGCCTGCAAAATAAAGTTAATACTTAGATGAGACTATTTTTTGTTTATTATTATTATTATTAAAGTGTCAAGACATCTGAATGGGACTTAGGATTGTCTCTTAGAGCAATGAGGGTGGAGCAGTGGTAAAAACTTAAACTCTTGAATCATATTACCTAAGTTCAAATCCCAGTCAAAACTATCAAATTCAATTTGTCTCAGGCAGATGAAGCTCGTTAGCTCATCTAGGTGTAAAAATAACACTGACTAAAAAAAATCTGGAGGACGAGACCAGTCAAATTATTGAAGGGTAACTCATTTACGTGAAGGGCAACACTGATTACAAAAAAGCCTAGGGATATAATGAGAATGTAAAAACTGTCCTTGTACCTAACTTGGTTTGATGTTTGACTGAGTAGATATGTATATCCTCTTTTGCATTCTCATTTTGACTTATGCCCTTGGAAAGGTATGGATGCATATTTTACTCCAGATATGGATTAAATAGTGGCTCCCTTAATTGGGGATATACATGCTTCATTTTGGGATCCCTTGTGAATTCTTAATTTCCTTGAAACTCCTCATGAAATCTGCGTTCAATTCAATGGTTGGAACAGGCTCAGTCTGATACAATAAAAAAAATAGCCACAGCACAAACACACAAAGAAGTTAGCATGTTCACAGATCACCTGGTTAGTAAGCTTCAAGAATCTTGCATCAATCAGTTCATTAGGCACTCTTTGCAAAAGATTTATTTGGAATTTTTTCAGCTTCAATTGTGCTAATGGTTCATATGTAGTAGAAGGTATGATGTGAGGACAAGAAATGTATCAAGAATTCTCAAAGGAAGAGTCGGTTGATAAAACAAAATATTTCCGGCTGGATAGGGAATTTTTCCGCTAGACCTGACATTGCATCATTCATTGTAACTTGTGAAGTACTTTGTGTCTATAGAATCTAATAAAAGTCATGGACTGAAAGTTTTCTGATTTGAATCCTATCAAAATCTTTGGTTGATTTCTAAGGAAAGACTTATTTGAAGAAAACGGTAGGCAGTTCAAAAGAGAAGCTTTATTATGGCCATTATTCAATTGAGGTACCAAGATCCAGAAATTGTTTTCGGAATTTTCAAAATTAGTGGTATCTGTGCCAAACTAGATCAGAGACATTGTGTTTTTCTTTTAGGATTTCGGTTTTATGACTGATAAAAATGTTTTGTTTTTAGCCAAATTATTTTATATGTTTATTTTATGGTTTTAATAATGCTGATTAAAAAGTGTTTTGCTGATATTTGAAAATTGATAAGATATCTCACTGATGGTTTTAAAATATAATTTGAGAAAAAAGTGAATTAAATTGTTGGAATGAATAACTCAGACAGAATAAGTAGAAAAATGAATTACTCGGACAGAATATTTAGAAAAATCAAATAAATGATTTAGGAAGGATAGAGATATTTAAAAACACTGAGATACAGGTTTTCAATGTTAAAAAATTTCCTTACATAATCTTTAAAAATTGAATCAATAAATGTGCAGAAATATCAAAACCCTTTTGCCTGAAGATGACTGCATATAAGATATTCTATGTCAAGACTCATCTCTGTGATTTAAAACCCCATTCTCATATTAAATAATACATCTTTATTCTGTTTCATTTTTCTACATTCATTGTTATATATATGATATTTGTTACATAAAAATCAATGTGTAAATTTATGTCTTCTGTGTATGGAATTAAAAATTTTTGTTTTATAAGATAAATGTTTATAAAATTTATCAGAGATAAAATAATCAGATATAAATGTTGTTTTTGTAGGTTTATTCTTTCTCTACACAAACTGACAGTACCCACCAGCAAGTTTCTGTCATTCAGGCTCTAAAATCTTTTAATAAATCCACCTTGTTTTTTTTGGGGGGTTTACCCTAATTGAATTCAGATTCTTTTTTTTTTTTTTTTAATTATTGCATTAAATTCAATATAATTTTGCAAAATAAAGTTTTTCCTTTGTTTATAGAATTACATGTTTTAGGATTTTTTTTAATTCTAATTTTATTTTGTTTACAGATTTACTTGTTTAATTTTTTTTACAGGCTTTTTATTTGTTTAGAGAATTACTGATTTTAAAATGTCTGTACTTTGTTTCTTTTCTTTTATTTTAATGTAAAGAAATGGAAGATTTATCATTTTTATATTTTGGTCGAGACTAGATATCTTTGCTATGTATTTCTTGATTTAAAAATTTGCAGTGTTGATGAAGAGCTTCAATCATAAAATTCTATCACTTAATAAATGTAGAAAGAGAATTTCAAAAGCAATAAAATAAAAAGTTATAAAAAAAAACATCTTTGGAAACAATAATTTTGAAGAATTTATTTCATTTTAAAATGGAAAATTCACAGTAAAGATGTTCTTTTTCATACTAGTTAGTAATACTACTACTAGTTGTACAGACACTAGCATTACCAGTTGAAAAGTTAAGATACACAAATAAAAATAAAAGAATATCTGACCAGTTTCAGTCAGTGTGGAAGTATGCCCTAAAAGTATGTACTTGATTGAGCACCAACCCAAGTTTGGAACCGTAAGATGCCGGTTTGAATCCAAGTTGAATCCAACTTATATATATATATATATATATATATTTATATTTTTTTTTTTTTTTTTCACATCTTTTTGCCAACAACTTAATTACATCTATGTTCATTTCAATATTTTAACAATTTACAATTAAGATTTAATTAACATTATTCATCACTTTGTCTATACATAAAAATACTTTGTATTCTAATGGAAACCAGAAAGGTTATGATCTTAATATTCTTTCTATCTTTAGTAAATTTACTGCAATTCAATGTGTTCATGAGAGAAAAACATTTTTCAAAAGATAATTGTCTGCATTAAATAACTGAAAAGGTGGAAATAATTTAAGAATTTACACCAGACAAATGATTGAGTTGATATTATTCATCTTTTCGTATATGGAAAATCAGAAAAGTTGGGATTTTATATTCCCTATAACTTTAGTAAATTTAGTGCTATTCAATGTGTTTATGAAAGGAAAACATTTATAAAAAAGATGGTTGTCTGCATTAAATGACCAAAAAGGTTGAAAGCCTCTAAAACAAACCAATTAGTTTACTAACAACTTGTATGGTTACTCAGTATGAAAGGATATTTATATTTAGTACAATACAAGATTTAACTGGGGTAGAACAAAATAAAACGCCCTTAAACTTTTTTAAGAGTCTTGCTGTTTATCTGACTCTAGAGGAAGTTAGTGATTGTAACAGTGTGAAAATTCTCTTTGAGCCTGGTGTGAGATCTTAATTATAAAAGCTGTAAACCTAATTAAATTTTGTGTTCTGGCACTTCAATTACATCTTCTTCTTTTCTCTCTTTCACATAGCCATTTCCCTCTTTCTAATGTGTCTTTTGCCTCTAGGCCAATCTTTTAATAAACCCTCCCCTTGCAAGATGTCTTCTCTTGTGGCCATTTCCCACTTTTTTTGTCATCTTCTGCTTCTTTCTTGGTTGCTTTGCTTTTCTCTTTACTCTTTTCTTATTATCTGCTGTGACTTTTGCACTAAAAGTGGGTTCTCGTTCATTTTCTCTCATCAATCCCTTAACATTGGAACTATTGTCCCACTTTATTTGATACTTTTTATAGAAAGCAAAAAATGAACTAGTACTCTTATCTTCAGTGTTATCTTCACAAGCATTTCAGCTAATGTGCTCTTTGACTTTTTCCAAGTTTTACTTGAACTAAAAAACCTTGCCAGAACTGCTATCTTAACCCATTATTTAAAATACAAAATTCCCCAAAAAAGTTTCTCATCCAAAGAAAATATTTCAAAGCAACAAATATCAGTGAAGTATTAAAAAAATCAAAACCCCCATCAAATTTATATAATATTTGAAAGATACGAAACTGGTCAACCTTTTCTAAATAAGGTAATCAAAATAAAAAATATCCAACAAATTAATAACTACGAACCCAATTATATAACAGATACATTGGATATAATCAAACAAACAAGGAATAAACAAAATACCGCATTGGCATTAAATGACCCCAAAGTGGTCAATATGCCATAAACCCAAAATCAATCAATCAATTAAAAAAAACCAAGTTTGACACAATATTTATTGAGTTAGCGTTACACTTGAAGAAGAGAGAATGGCTAATTATTCGAATAGAGTTCCACTTTCAATTTATGCTCTCAATCTACACATATGAAATATCTAAATGTCATGTGTGATGTGTACCACCGTACAAGTGAATATCTTGTTGTTAACTATTGTTAATCACACAAGGGAATTCATTGTGTATAATCATTTAATCTAATATAGATATAAAGGTAAAATTGTTGCTTGCGGAACAGTCTGTGCCAACCTACTTTGCTATTTTTTGAACTGGAGATTTTAAATTTGATACATGGGTTTTTAGGACTGAGAAAACAAATTTGGTTAGCGTCGATCATTTTGGAAATGGAAACTCATCTCAATGGAATTAAGAAGGAATAAAACACCAGAATTTTTTTTTATTAAAACCATTCTTTAAGAAAAAGAACTTTTAAGAAAAAGTGTAAAATATTTCCATATTTCACACGAAGCAGGTGTGAAGGAAAAAGATAAGTATATCAAATGAGAATCAGACCTTGAAAAATATTGATACAAAAAATAATAATAATGTTAGTTTTTTTTCTTTTTATTTATAATATTCATTGATATTCAGTACAAACTAGATTCAAATGAATCAAAATAAAAAATACTAAGATATCTAATTTGAAATATAATGGACCATGAACAATGGTATTGTTTTAAGCTGGTTATTTTTCCATCTGCACCTGAACACCTTTTCATAAAAATGTTAGAATCATTTCAAGTTAATGGGCTGATTTAAGAATATGAAAAATGATTTTATTTTTTTGGTATTTTATATTTGTTTTAATTATATTTTTAATCCTTTAAAACAATGCTAATGCAGAACTTTTTTATTTCTCAAAATATTATATTATTTTTTTTTAAATTAGAAAGCATATTCTGATGATATTTACTACATTTTTTTTCTTAACTGCTCAGATTAAACAGATGCCAAAATGATTTCTGTACTTTTATTAATTATTTCTATAAATAACGAAGTATTGCCCGGATGCAAGGGCCTTGCCACTTAGGTAATTAAGGAAGTCTATTTTATCAGAAAGTAGTTAATGCTTTTTATACCAAATATATTTCTAAAGTTTTTATATTCATTTCTAATGGTTTTTTTGTACTATGTTCTATTATTATATAATTTTGAAGCGCTAAAGACCCACCGTGCTTATCTGAAGATACAACAATATTCTACTTAGTCTTATATTATATTTGATTGCAACACTTGTGAAAGGTATTAAACCCTTTGTTCAAGATCAGCTACAAGAAAAGCTTTTTTTTTTATATCTCTTGCTATTTCGGAATCCTTGGGATGAGGCTTGAAGATTTGTACAAGAATCAGCACATATGTTGGGCCACAATAACCTCCTAAGCAGGCCAAGCATGATCGTGGATACAATATGGGATCCAGTAATAAAGAAAACAAGATCAGTAAATAACATTAACAACAACAAAGAGTGAAATAGACTGGAAACACATTAGGTTTATAAGTGCCCAAAATCCACTCATGATTGTCCCTCGGATGCATAGCGCACCGGATAAAGGCGCCGGAGTATCTACACTATAAAAGTGAGCATTAGATGAAGGTTAAGGTTTCAATCCCACCGAAAGGCAATAATCACAAAATTCCAATCTAAGGCATGGTTAACAGAACGAGAGCAGGTTACCCTCATAGTTTAAATAAAGGGTTGAGTTCAACATTCTGTAATTCCTGATTACGACAAGGTCCCTGAGATCGATCACCTGAAGAAGGCCGAAGGGTTAATTGGCCGAAACGTTGTGAATATAACAATGATAAGGACAACAGTCCGAATAATAGTTGCACAATACTATATCTCTTCTTCCAATTTATTACAAAAGGATGATGTTTTTCAAAATGAGTTTTTTTCTTGTCCATACATAAGCAGCAGTAAAAGTCTATATGCCATTAAAGAAAGAATCAAAAACTGTGTGAAAGATCAACAATTAGTGAGTTTTTATTTTTGTTCCCCCCCACTCCCCGAATAGGTTAAAATTTAAATTCTCGTATTTGATAATATGGGAATATATACATGCTTCCTTTTTTTTTTTGATCTTTATCATTTTATAAATGAAAAAATAAGAAAGACTGATAAGAACAATCTTTTATATATGGTTAACAGCAACAGATTAATTATTAAATTAAGAGCCAGAATCATCTTGTTAGAGGTTTAGCAGTTATGTATGAATCTAATTTTACACACTACTTGAATTATTCAGAATTCTATTTTCATTTTCATGCTTAGACACAGCATATTGCCTGATGTGCCCTTCAATCTTCTGCAGGTGTTATTTCTAAATCTCTTTATTTTGCATATAAGAGCCTCCCAAGATTTATCATCTAAACCTGTTAGGGGGTCAGATGGTTCTTATTCTATAAGCCACACCCTTTCTTAATGTTAATCAATATCAAGGATTTTTAGTTACTGCAAACAATCCTTGCTACAAAAAGAAAAAAATATGGCTTCCTTCAAAAGAGATTATTTATTGTTTACACAAATTATAAAATTCAAGAACAACAAGAAAAGTTTTATAATGATTTTGTAATTAGTTTGCTAGATTCTTTATCCTTTTGGGATTATAACTCTTTCATCTTGTGACAGTTATCATTAAAAGTTTATATAAACCATCCCTTTATCCTTTTATATAAATCAACCCTTTTACTGATTGTGCTTCACAATTTTGCAGCCATCAAATTTCTTATTTTTTCCAATTTTTATTGTTATGCACAATGGTGTGGTCAATGCATCATTCAACTTCTTTCAAACATTACTTGTTGGTTTGAGAATCTTATTTTGAACTTCCTAGAATTGTAAATTAAATCTATTACAAAAGTCCTTGGGGTTAGGTTTTTCTCACTTGATTAACTGGTGTTCATTTTCCTAAGCTAGCTCAGACATGCCTAACCATATCACACCATCTATCTCGGTCAAGTCATGATATTGGAAATACTTGTTCTTGTCAGATCACTAAAGTTAAGCAACGTTGTGCCTGGTCAGGAGTTAGATGGTTGACCATTTAAGAAAACCAGGTACCCTAACTTGTTCCAGCGTGGGAAATACTTTGTTTAGTGTCTGGAGGGCATTAAACCGCTAGATAAATCCACCCTTGGTCTTTCATTAGACAGGCATCTATACATGCGGCTGGGGACAACTTGTGAAGTTCAAATTCCTATTGGTCTCATGTTCAGTGGTTCAGCTGGCTGTACTTGCAGAGGTTAGTATTTGAGATGCATACACATCTATCTGGGTCTTGCATCAAGGTTGCCAGGTCCTCATAGTGATAACCTGCATCCCTAGATAGTTCAATATAAATGGTTGCTGGACGACCCACATGACAGTCATAATGTCATGTTCATGTCCTTTAGATCCTGGTCATCAAATCAGCATTGTCCTGCAAAATGCATTCTGCTTTTGTTCATAATAGTTAAACAATCTGGAATGAATACATTAAACTGATATATAGTTGGGTTGAAAAAAAAAAATTAATTACAGTTAAATAATTTAAATGAATACTAATTTGTAATCATTTTTTTTTTAAAGTCAGATAAACTTCTAACATTTATCATCTAAATAGTGCCCCCCCCCCGTCTATGGTATTTATCAATATATGATGGAAAATATAAGTATTGCTCTATATCTGACCCTAGGATGCATAATGTTCTTATGAATATGCCACCTGAAGGTGTAGATATAAAGCATTACCAAAATATCTTAAATTTTTTTTTCAAAACAGAAAAATAGTTTCAAATATATTTTTTGATTTCTGTGATAATCATAGTGAGATCTAACTTGGTGCATGTGCACACTTTACACACGCACGCGCGCACACACACACACACACACACACACACACACAAACACATATATATGTATGGTGATTGCCGCATCTTACACAAATGACAGCTATCTCCACACTCACATTATCACTTGTAAATGATTCATTTCACAAGATCAATGATGACTTCTGAATGAGTGCAATGTTGAGAGACTTACATTCATCAGTTACTCTCTGAGTTTTCTGGATTAATATCCCATGACAAGCCAAAGCTAAATAATCAGTAATCTTTTAATCTGAAGCTTTACTGAGTTATCCTTCTCATCAGATACAATATATATTCATGACACACTGTGAATGCCAGTTGGCTGTTTTCTCAAGAACGATTTGTCTACTCTTGGAGAAGTTATTTTTTTCTTTTTATCCTGCTGGAAAACTAGCAATCCTCTTTACCATGCAAGACTTGTTGGTCAAACAGTTAAGCCCTTGGTAAAGTGAGTGTTACAAATTACTAGAAGCAAAATGTTATCTTCGCATACACACACACAATCATTTTTTTTTTAAAGAAATCCTTGGTTTTATAAAATTAGCAATTATACATACACACATGGAGTTCATATGGTGAATGCCACTTCTTTACAGAAGGCCAATCCTTATGACATGTCCAAATACGAATGAGTCTGCATATGGTTCCACATACCCCTACTTATTTTGCATACTTCAGTGCCCACCCTGGCAGGCAGTCCCACCCCTGACTATTCCCTCTTTTTCCATCCACCTAACTCCTGTCCTGTGTAAGTAGCTCTGTAATTCTTAAGGTCTGCATTAACATTCAAACTCTACCACGAACTACACACGAATACCTATACATACACAGAAAAATTCACACAATTATTTTGACTATTCTCACAATTGCAAAATCAAAATACTGTGTTAAAATTTCCTATTACCTGCTTTTTATGTCTATACTATGGTTAAAACTTTTTCAAAGGTTGTTTTATAAAGTAAATAATTATATTTGGCCAGTTAAAACACATTTTAACAAAACTTTAAGTATCTAAAGTGTAAATCATAGCAAGTAAGGGATCTAAAAATGTGGCTAGGTTTGAGAATTTCAAGTTAAAAGATAGGCAATCTACAAGGGTTTATTGTAGTATGATTGCAATTAGGGTAATTCTAGTAGAATATGGTAGCAAAGATATGTGATAATCATAAAAGTTTGTAGATGTAATTCTAGAATAAATGTTGGAGTATAAAATTAGAAGAAAGTTGGTTTAGCCTTTTGAAGCACTTGAATAGAAAAACATAGAATTTCAATTTTTGATCGGCTTAAAAGTGAAGATAAGAATAACTTATTGCTTTGTGGTAACAAACGTTGGTTATATATATATA
>JAUZSX010171190.1:0-16666 GCA_034780655.1 Idiosepius hallami
TTTACTTCCATAATAAAATTCTGCTCAATTAAAAACTTACGTATATATATATATATATATATATAAATAACAATACAAATAAAGGTAGAAAGTGGTTTAGTATCTCTAAGATTTTTTGTAGGAGAGAGGAATCTGAAACTTTTTACAAATCTAACTCTAAGGGAGATAATTCAAGAATTACGATTATTAATAGTTAATAATATAAAGCATGAAATTGATTGATGTTTCATATCATTTGTGTAAAAAAATTTATTTTCACTTTTTTTTGTTTGCAACATGATTAAAATATTCATTTTTATAGAATAATGAAGTTTATGCTTGGAATGTGCCTTTATAAAAGATACTTGATTAACGCTAAAATGCTGGTTCCTTTTAAATTCATATTTGCTTAATGTTAATTTATTTTTTGATTTTTCTATTTTCTTTTAATTTTTCTTGTTTAATTTATCTCCTTCCACAATGTTTTTAAAATGCCCTCCAAGAAAAAAAGCACCCGCTTCTATTTTGTACATCATTTATTTTTATCATTGTTAATTTTCTTATTTTACATCGAACTTTTACATTGTTATTGAATTTATTGCAATAAAAAATCCTTTCCTTAAACTTGATTTGCTTTCTAGATTTATTTATGGATTGGATAAGTGATCCCCGACTTCAGGGTTATGTGGATACACAGGGTTTTTACTCGGTGTGGACTGATAGTATTACGAGTACTCTCACCGAATATGCAATGGGTTTCCTTTCCCAATTTTTTACAGTTAAATGCCACTTACAGAGGCTCTGGAGCAGATGAACTGTGCATATTGACTTAAATAAGAAAAAAACTTTAGTTTAAAATTAATGTTGGGATGATTCCTATTTTTTTTCAATGCTGATTCCAATTTTAGAAAAATTTTGATTAACAATTGTCTAAAGACTTTGTGGATAGTTTGTATTTCTGAATGTCATTGGAGGATTTTGCTAAAATTTATGTATTTAGCACTTTTTTTTTACTAAAGATTAAAATACAGGATTCCTTCATTAGAATGTGAGTCATTGGGTCACAAAAATTAACTACATTATATCTAGGTTATTGGGGCCAAGTACCCCTAGGAAAGGTATGAATCCCCAAATTCCCTCCAGCTATGGGTTAAATAGTGCACTTTGTGTTATTTGAAAAACCATGTGTGGACAAAAAATGATTGTTCTTGGCATTAAATGACCTAAAAGGTTGATATGCTGTAAAACAAAACAATCCAAACAAACAAACAAACATATATAGGCCATGAATTCCATTCATGCATATTTTCAGATGAATAACCTTTTTTTTTTTAAATAAAAAAGATGATTCATATTTCGAAATACACAGTCCTATTTTATAAGTTTAGGTTTTCAAGCCTACATGGAATTTCATTCCATTCCTGAATAGATTTGAAAATAATACAGCAAACATGGTCACAGCTGCAAAAGATTTAGTAAACAATTAACTAAGTTTATATTGTATTTCACAGTTTAATAGAGTCTCTATAAGAAAGTAGGTTTTTCCTTTGCTTGCTTAAAGTATAGATTATTCATCAACAAACTCTTTATAAATAAAGGTAACCCTATAATTGTAACATTTATCAGTTTTCCCAATTGATAATCTCAAATTTATGTGTGTTTGTGTGAGCAGAGCTGTGCTTAGGGCCCTGCATACTGGGATGGCATAAGTTTGAATTTTTGGGACCAAGGTATATTTTTAAACTCTCTCAAATGGCTGCCTGAACTGAAAAAATGTTTTCTTTAATAAAGAATTTCAAATAAAATTTCGCAAAGCTCCCTTGTTATTTTTAAGATATATTTTAGCATCACTTCTGCTGACAACAACACCATTGGTCCTGCTCCCATCTGCTTATTTAACAAAATGGCTCTGTAAGTTGAAGTTTTTATCGAAATTAATAAAACTGCTCGTATCAATTAAGACCTGCTCTTTTGCACCACAGACAATCAGAAAGTCCTTTTTTGTTGTATTGTCAAAGTTGCATGTAAACAATAAAGCGTTTTCTTGTTCAGAAAAGTTTGATGTATTTGCAACTATTGCCCCTACCATTTTTTTGAGTTGACACTCAAAGCTTTTGTGGTTTGGCTTGCCGAAGAAGTAATAATTTTAGATTTTTGTTTTTTGTTTTTTTGTAAAATATAGGTTGTTTTTGTATGTAGGGAAAACTTTGTGTTTGTGAAAGAGATGGCTCTTCTTGGCAGTTTTGACTCAATTATAGTTAACCATCATTAGACCAGTTCGCGGCCTTTTGATCCAAGGATAAAGAATAAAGATGTAGTATCAGTTCCTCTCAATTTAACATCGCATCTTGACCAAATCATGGATCACACTATCTCACAAAGAATTGATCACACTTCCGCATACATACAACTCTCAGATAAGTAGCAGATTCAAGGCTAGCTGGGCTCCCGCACCAGAAGCCAAGGAGGAAATTACCACCTTAAAGCAAGATGCCTCCTTCCCCATTGCAAACACTTCCCCTCTGTTTATTCAAGGTACCTGGCCCTTGTCCCCTTCCTCACAACCCACTACACCAGCCCCCAAGAAAATAACTTCACTGCCCTCTGCCCAGTCCACTCTCCCACCTAATCCACCCCCGACCTCACCTCTGCCTCCTTCTAGTCAACCAAAAGAACCCAAAAACCTGCAGCATCAGCCAAACCTCTAACGAATCTGGCCACCTGCAGAGAAAATAGCTGGAGCCCCTAATCCACCTGGACAAAGTTCAGGGGCTAGACGCTATCGACCCCAAAAACTCTCCAAATGCCCCTAAAGTTCTTCGTCAGGTCTAAGGGAACAAATAAGAAGTTTATGGAGCAAGTTGGAGGAGTCGGAAGGACTTGTTGACTAGTACGATGGGATTTTTGTCTTGCTATGTACAGAGAGGGCCCTGATGTATATGCACCCTTCTTTCTACAGAGAATTACAATTGCAGTCAGTACACACCATGGTCACGGGGGTATGTTGAGGGACAGCCAGGTCTTAGAAGAACTTGGACGTGGCCATCCATCTCTTGATCGCCTTCGGGATCCTGTAACCGGAGGACTTTGCAGTCACGGAAGACACTGCCTAAGTTGGATAGGTAAGTAAAATCTTTTACTCTTTTACACTTAACTTAGCCAGCTAGAATGTGATGGACATGAGGGACCGAACCGCGCGTGGTGCGTGTGCTGAGAGAACTTAGGAACAGGAAGACAGTCCCAGCCAGCCCTTTGCAGCATCCAGCAGTGTGTTTCCTATCATTTTTGACCTAGAGGTCATTTGAGTTCACTCTTCACCAAACCGAACAACCGCACAATAAAAAAAAACGCACTGTAACTGCAACCCCACTCAAAGTTGCTCGATTAAAAATAAAAGCAAACTATTTGAAAAGACTGTAAAAAAATATGCCAAAAATGAGCTATAAACCAAGAACAGGAAAAGGTTAACCGCATAATGAGTCATTAATGACTAGTGTCATCTGTGATGGATGGTATGGATGCTAACTTTTTAAAAACGCTTGGATAGGTATATGGACTGTTCAAACAAAACTGTGAGGTTATCATTTGTAAGCAAGGTTTTGGCTTTTATTTATAAAATAAATCCTTCCCGGCATTAAATGACTTTAATTGTCATTTTAAGAAAACAACACAACGGAAACTAACATCAAATGAATTAAAAAAATTGATAATGGTGTATGGTTTTCTGTTAAACAAAATAACCCAATTTAATTTAAATAGAACCAGCTGCAGCATATTTCCAGAGAGGACGTAATTAGTATTTGTGGGTAGTCGGTTACGGTTGAGAATGTGTTACTGTTCGGCTGCTGTCTGTGTTCACTGATGTGACACATCCAGTGATGTGTATAAATTTTATATAACTTCATACTTACTTCACTTACCATGAAACCCTCCCCACATCATCAGTCACCACTACTAAACAGAATGAAAATGATGATGGATGCTTATCAATGGTTAATAAACTAAGCTGACCTGACCTGCAACTAACCAACTGATATAGTTTTTTATCGAATAAACCCTGAACTTAACTGTTGTTTTTTGGCTGCTGATGATGTCTCCGTAAAAAAAATGCTGAAATGCTTTTTCTCTCTTCATTCGTTCATTCGTTGTAAATCACTGGAACTCTAACTTTACATCACCGGAAAACTCATGACTTAAGCATAACATTCAACAATTTTTCTTCTACTCCACTTTTTTTTGTTTAAATAAAACCCAGAAATTGTTTCTTTTACTAGGATGACATGAAAAAAATCTTTAAAAAAACAACATGACTTGGAAATAATTTATGGAAAGAAAAAAAGAAAAAATGACAACTATTTACAAGTTCAGTTGATTAGATTTTGCAGAAATATATATAAGTAAGTATATATTTTTATAATTTGTTAGAAAAACTAACATACATTTTTATTTAAACTGTTTTTTAAATCGTTCTTTCTTTTTCCTTAAGAACAAAACTTAAAGATCCAACCAAACATTGGTATGTTTGACAAAACTAGCATGTGTCGCGAACTTGCAATAAAATCGCGATAAAAATAATACCAATTCAATTATTTGAAAAAAAAAAATTGCAAACCTATAAGAAAATAAAGTGCTGACTTAGCGAGCGTACACACAAAAATCAATGTTGAAAAAATCACTTAAATATTTTTATTTACCATTTTATAGGTTTCATTCTTTCATCTCTTTTTCTTATGTTGTTTTCTTTTAATAATCAATAATTTCTATATCTGGTTTAGCGTTGTAACGTCATAAAGTGTTCATGGGTGAACGAAGCTTAGCCTCTACAAAAATCTACCAAAAATCAGGTAATAATCTAGTCATAATGAAATTTTTACCGATTATTAAGTGAAAAATGAAATTTATAACTGTGCATTTTTTTTTAAAAATAATCGATTTATAAATAATAATTTTGCCGGTTACAAGATATTTACGGCACTAAACTACTTTATGACATTAAAGTTACAACGCTAAACTAGAAGACCATAATAATTTTTTTAACTTTGATTAAAGTGGACTAAAATGTTTGATTTAACAACTAATTATAAAAATTTAATAATTGGTTGCTGCTGGTGCTGCTTGCTTTTTGATGTAATTAAATAAAATATTTTAAATTTTCATTTACTGAAAAAAAAATGTTACGGTTTCAGGTTTAATGAATGGGGAAAAAAAATTGGCCGTGCTTCTTGCTTGCCGTCATTATTCTTTCCTTTTTTTATTTTAAAAAAAATCCGTTATAGAATCAAAACTAAAGAAAGGGTAAAAACAAATAAACGAATTAAAAACACGTGAATTGTGAGAGAAGGAAAAATATTTCGGTAATTCGAAATGTACCAATTAAATTTGTAAAAGCGACGAAAACAGAAAAAAGATGGAAATTATTTCATTAAAGACATTTTGTTTCTCATTAAAAGAATAAAGAAATTAAAACTAAGAATTTAATATTAGTTTCTTAAAGAACTTATTCAATTTTTTATATTTTAAATAAGTTAGCTTTGTCGATTTAAAGAAAATAATATTTTTGTAATTATTATTTTTTTTTAATTTAACCAAACCATAACGAACGAGTCGAACGTAACGAACGACCCTTTAATTTTTTTTATTAGTTCTAGAAAACAAAATATTTTTCCGTTTTGTCATGCTTCTCGGAGAGCAAAAACAATCAACACGGCCACCACTAAACACATAACAACTCGTTAATTGACATTTTGGTTCTTTTTACTTTAAACTACATCGTGGACAGAACAGATTTTCTTTTCAGTAAATGCCTAAAACATGGTTTATTTCCTTGTTTTACACTGTGTGTAGCAAGCACAAAATGTACATGTAAAGTTTTTCGTAAGTGTAACTAGTGAAGGCTCCTGCTTCTTGCTCGCTATAAACTTTTAGTCAGGCAAGAGTTAAAACTGGGTTCATAAAGATCCGCATCCGAACCAAAGACTCGATCAGGGACCCCTAAAATCAACTTTAGAAAGTTGATTTTAAGTGAGTTTTTAGTTAGTGTGGAATTGTGGATCTTCACATTCACCTAAACTTGTTTCCAAACCTTAAAATGTAAGTTTTTTTTTTTAAACGATAATTAATTAAATAAAATAAAAACATGGACATAATTTCCAAAAATGAGTTTTTTTTTGCTAAGAGCCAGAGCCACCTAACTGAAATAAACACTGTAGTAAGAAAGAAAAACAAAATTAATGTTTAACTTTAAGTTCAAAATATTTCGACCCGTCAGGGTTTAAAGGATTCATTATTTTTATTCCCACCCAATTTTTTTTTATTGTTACTCATTTGCTTTGTGAACTAATTTTTTACGAGGTTTTTCATAGTTTTATTTACTGAAATGTGGGGTTTGAGTATAGTGGGGCTGCTACTGCTGGCTGAGCTAGCTGAAGCTGACCTGACCCCAAAATTTATTAAATCAAAACTGATTAGTGTTTTTTTTTGTTTTAAACCACAACAGGTTTTGGCAAACTTTTCCTTTGGGGCCAGTAGCCTTGTGTTTTAAAAGAACCGTTTCCTTCACAAATCATTATGTCCCCCAACCCTAACCATTCCACCCACTTAATATTGAGGATTTGCTACAAAAATCAGCCTTAACTCAAAACCCTAACTTCAACCTCCAACCCTAACCCAAAAAATGAGACAGAAATGATATACTTTCATTAATTCTATTTTAATTTTCCAAACAATATGGTTGTTTTTGTAAAAAAAAGATGGATAGTTTCTTCTTATAACTAAATTCACTAAAATTCTTACCTTATTGAAGAATGTGTTTGTACAGGTGTAGAATGTCTTAAAACAGATAACAAAACAACATCCCAAATAACTCCTCACAATCATCATCATCATAGCGTGCCGCTCCATTTATTGATGAAACGACAGGCAGTAATCATTGCATTCCTTAAGTCCATATCAGGGCAAAGTACACTGAGTGAGCAGTCTGTGAGCAGGTGAGGAGCAATGGTCTGCTCAGCAGCACCACATGGGCAAACTGCATCCTGCACAAAGCCATACTTCAAGAGGTTATCTTGAGTCTTTGTCACCTTGGCCCGAGCAAAGTTAAGTGTCACCTGCTTTTTTGGGGAAGTTGGATCGAGCTGGTAGCTCTTCTAAGGGCTTGGCCAAAGCATGATTGCCCTGCTCTATGATGGACACATTCTATTGCTGGGAATTAAGGAGGCTAGTAAAGAGCACCCCAGCCTTGCGACGGAGGTGAAGCTCTTGCAAGATTTCAGGCACTGAGTGGCCCCCTCATTTTCATACAAAGGATGTCGGCTGTCAGGGATATGTCACAAGCCTTCTTGTGGCGTCCCTGTTGATCTATCAAAAGACCAATGTTACATCATGCTCAGTCTTGAGACTTCACCCAATTAAACATAATCCATTAAAAAAACATTAATGTGCCCCATAATAATTAATCAAATTAAAGATTAGAAAAATAAATTAGGCGAAACATGTTCAAACAACAACTATGGAAGATGCGGACAACAGTCCACAAATAAATTAATACATAGATTTAGAATCATCATCTCAAACAATTCTTAAATAAATACAACAAATGTTACATCAACTACTTAGTTTTTAGAAAATAGATGGTTCAGAATTCTTGTTGTCTCAAACCAAAATTTAATAATCATATTAGATTCTATCAATTACAAGTATTTTATTGTATTGTTTTTAGAAGAAATTAAATTAATTTAGATATTAGGACTTTTTTTTAACTTATGAAAAACTCTTTAAAAATGTCTAAAAGTTAATCCTTTAATATTTTTTTCTTATTCAATTTCAATAAAGTTTTTTTTAAATCTGATCTAAATCAGTTTGTCCTTAAAGTTAAAAGAAAAACATAGCAATAAAACTCTTAGATATACTAATATAATGTTCTTTAAAAATCTGTATTGAAACTCATTGTCCATGAAAAAGTTAGTTGTATAAATAACTATTTTTTTTAAACAATCACTGTTAAAGCAGCATTGAATAAAAAAACAAAATAAAAACCTCAAAGACAGACACAAAAACACCAATAGTTTGATAATGGAGTGATAACTTTTGAAATATTACTCAATTAAATTTTAACGCATCATTTAAGGCTTTATAACATTATCTTTTATTTTATCTGTATCATATGATGCTTCAGAAGAACTATAATTTATTGATTTTTTTTCTAAAACTTTCTAAAATATAAAATATTAATTACATAAAAGGAAAAGCAAACAAAAAAATCCTAAAATTGCTTCAACATGGTAAATGCAAAAATTGAAATTTTTAATTCAAACCTTTTGGTAAACAATTAAAAGAAGTATATCTCAAATTGGAAAAAAAGTAAGAATTAGTACAAAAGAATGTCAAATATGGCTACATCAGCATTTAAATCCTCTTACTAAAATTTTAAGTCTAAACACCAGTTTCTCTGCAAAAACTTATTAAGCTTATGTTTTCTCAGTCTGTCTGCCTTTCTCCATTCCTCTCTCCTTTTGAATTACTACTGCTTATAGACTTTTTTAAAAACATTAAAAAATATATATAAAATCAGAAATTTTATACAAAAGCATTTATTGTTTTTGTTTTTTTTCTTTTTTTGTGAAAGACATTTTATATACTTAAAAAAAGAAAGCCATGTACATATTATACAGGTTATCCAAAATCTTATCGTACACTATGGATATAGAGAAATTTAAATAAACTAATTAACAGTAAAAGTTGTAATAAAAGATTTAGGGTTATACAATTTTTACCAATAAAAAGGTTTTATTTACCAAAGGTTTATCACAGCTTATCTTAGAGGAAATGCTGGAAATATCCTCCATCGGCATTAAGGCATTATTTTCTACTGCACAGGCACAGCAACATTTTTGGACACTCTGTATATTCAACTATTATACTGTTATTTTACCAAAATTTATGACATTTTTTGTTATCTACTATCTATTTCTATGAAAGGAAAAAAACTTTTTAGATCATTCAAAAGTAATTGTGCTGTTAATTTCTTTTTTTTAGTAACAACAATGTTAAGATAAAATAGAAAAAAAAAAGCAAACTGTTTTATGCATTTAACATTCACCATTGTGAAAACTTTAAATTATTTTATCAATTTATCTATTTTTCTCTCTTTTTATTACATTATTTTCTTATATAAATCAAATGAAAACAAAAACTTAACTCGACTGAAAAACAAGAATTTATGACAAGAATAATAGAAATGAAATAAATACAAGCAGTTATCTGAAGATGGTAAAGTTACAGTGAAAGTGCTATGGCAATAACAATAGAATTGGAAACTATTTATACAGATCCAAAATTTTATACAAAAGTATTTATTTGGATCCTAACATCAAATGCCTTGGTTGAAGCAAGAAAAAAAAATTGAAAATAAGATTATATGTAACAATAAAGGGGGCGGTGAGGGTATCCAAAATGCTTTCTGTTTGTCTGGCTAATATTATTATTTATCTGTCCTTTTATTGTCCCCCACCTACCACCAATTAGAAAAAAAATCTTTTGATACATTGTTGGAATTTATTTTTCATATCTACACATATATAATGGAAATATACTCCAGCTGTATATTTTTCAATTTTGATTTTTGCTTTTTACAACCAAACTTAATCTTTCATGACCAAGGCTGAAATATAAAACCAAAAGCAAGTTCTAGCCCAACTTTATGTAGGTAATTTAGATAAACCACAAATACTTATCAAAAACTCTTATTTTAATGTTTTTCAATAATACAGTGTGTTTAGTTTATATTTTTATTATGAGATGTAAATTGAAAAAAGAAGGCATTAATAATATAAATAGGTATTATATGATAGTAATATGTTATAACGATCGTGATATCAATCCTTTATACTATTCTATTCTATTTGCTTTTATATATTTATTTTTGTATTTACTTACTGACAAGTAGTTAAGAAAAAAACAGAAAGGGGACAATTAAAAAAATCAATTATAAATTCTACTTAGTAAACAAGTAAAATAAATAAAGATAAATAATTTTTTAAGGAACCCTAATTTTACAGGTTTTTTTTTGTTTTATAAAATCCTTGTGATGAAACATGATAATTTTTATAATTATTATGCTGACTATGGTCCTTATTTTAGTATGAAAAATAAATAAAAGATATGTAAGAACTGTTCAAAATGTAGTAAATTTTACAAGTACAAAGATGAGGACCATAGTCTGCATAATAAATATACAAATGATGTTTTTTTTCTTTATTAATCATTAAATTTAATATGTATGACCCTGACCGTGCAAAATTAACATGTAAAATGAATGAATTATCATCTGTCAAGTGGGGCTTAAGGTTTTTGTTTATATTCCTACTATGAATGATATATTTGTCATGATAAAATCAAAACACAGTCTTCAGTTTCTTTGATTAAAATCAGTTTTAGTAAAAGTGATTTGGGTTGTTATTTAAATTACTAGAAGGCCCATACTGTCAAAAATGATTAAAAAAATCACAGTAAATTTGTATTAAACAAAGAAATAAGAATAATAAATAACATTTGAACAGCCTAAAATTAAAAGAAAAGAATCTAATGGACTCAGTTTGTGACACAATATATATACAAAACAAAAAAAAAAACCCTAAATATATACACTGATCATTATTATGATGGAGATTATGAGAAACTTTAAAAATTGTCAACTCATGGATTTTATATTCGATAATTTTAAATAGATTATTTTTCTTACATAGACAAAAAATTGTCTCATATAAGTACATGGCTTGAGCTTAATTGTTAGTTCATTAGACTTTTAAGATAAAAATATTGAGGGCAATCTGAGTGTCTGGGGTTCAATTCCTCATGTGGATTACATATTTTTGCTCTTTAATCTCAAGAACATAAAATGAAACATACAAATAAATGAATACACATGAGTCATATTTATAACATAATTAATATATCCATGGTAATAACCTCATCACTTAATTATATATAACTTTAAAAAGTTCCTTTAATATTCTTCCTTCATATAAATTTTGAAATCTGATTCATTTAAAGAATAACTTTTTTTCTAAAAAAAGTCTTCTTAAAATTCAAATAAAATAAGATATAATATAACTAACATTCAAATAGAAATTATAACCATCCTCACCACCAAAAGTTTTTATAAATTGATTCAAATAAAATTAATAGGATAACTGACATTCATACAGAAATTATTACCATCCTCACCACCAAATTCTCACCCTATAAAGTAAGCTGTAACAAGAATAACATTTTAAAAGAATGTAAAAAAACAAAACGAAAAACAACCGAATGTTTATTAAATTATTTTACTTAAAAAATGGTAAAGTTTTTACTTGTGGGAAAAAAGTATTTTACAGTTATTAGTGTTGAATATCAAGTGACAACATTTGAGGTAAGTGTGTGGTTTTAAAATCAATCTACTTCAATGTGTGTTTGCAAATATATATATATATATATATATATATATATTCATAAAAGGAAAAACAACAGATATATATTATTACACAAAAAGGGGTCATTTAAATCTTCAGCTAATTAAAACCATTTTCAAGCCTAAGGTGTTTGGTTAAAAATAAAATATATGGATTTTTTTATCCTATCCATATATTTTATTTTTAACTAAACATTTTAGCCTTTAAAATGGTTTTAATTAACCAAATGTTTAAGTGTCAGCTTTTTGTGAAATAATATTGCTGTTTTTTATTTTTTATGTATATTTTTTAAATTGTCAAAATTTGATTTCTATTTTTTACATACATGTGTGTATACATATATAATTATTTAAAATTTTTTAAAACTAAATAAAAAGAATTAGGTCAATTGATTATTTTTATTATTGTTACACTTTCATTTTTAATTACTTTGTTTTTGTTTTCTGGTGTTATGAATTGTTTTGCAAAGTAGATTCATTATTATTATTTAGTCAATTTAACTTTGTAATAAAATTAATGTATTTTTTAAAAACACATTCATTCGGATATGTGCACATCCATTGATTCTTCCTTGGTAAGTTTATAAAAGATTGTTAATTATTGTCTTTTTCTTTTTTTTTAGTTACTCATTAGAAAATTTATCCAATAAATTTTAATCTGTTTCAAATTTATGAAAGCTGAAGGAGTTTATATGAATTCCTGTGCCCTTTTCCAAATAAAGAAACAAAGCATTAAAACACATAAAGTATTTAGATATTGACTTATAACTAGATGACTTATGTCCTGGAATAATTATATTCAATATTGATGTTAAAAAGTAAGTTTGGTTTATGGCAGTTTTTTAGCTCTTCATTTGGAATTTCCTGGTTTTCTCTATATACTATGAGAGTTTGGAATAAGTTGTCAAACTTTATAGTTATTTCATGCAGGAACCATGTACCCCAAGTAAATTATAAGAGCAATTATAGCATAACTATTTAAGCCATTCTTAGCTTGAAGATATGAAGATATTACTACCTTTTTTAAAGGTATTGTTTTTTATTACTACCCTTTTTAAAGGTATTGTATTCTATAGTTGAAAACAGTGTATTGATGGAAATATGAACTTGAATATTATGGTTTTAAAATTTAAGCTGTTATAACAATGCCACTGACCGTTTTGGACTGTTTTTTTAGGTCAATTTTATTGGTTATAATATAGCAATATACATGAAAAATTGAAATTCAAGCCCCTAGGTATTGATAGAAAAACCTACTGATTTTATATGGAATGAAAAATAAAACCCAATCACCCAACAATATTACTGTGTATGTAAAACGGACACTACTTGATAACAAAATCTATAAACAAGTTCATACAGCTTATATAAATATTTACTTTATCTCCTGTTACTTTTCAAATGGAGCAGAGTTTATAAAATAAATCAATAAGAAGAATTATGAAACTGTCAAAAATCTTCCTAGCAATTGCATCATCATCATCATCATGAGAATAAAGTTGATTAATTATGTTGCTTTTTCATATTTTCAATAATATTTACATTTTATGAAGTGAGCATTGCTTAGACTAAAATATTAGACAGCTTTGGAATGCTTTCAGTGTATTAAACAAAATTCCTGTAACTGATGACTTTAGAGAATAGTTTGTGTTTTACCCATTTGATTAGGGAAGAAAAATGGGTTATCAAAAATGATTGTGTTAACTGCATATATGCTATAAAACATTACAAACCTATTATTCAAAAATTGATATTTGACATTTTGATTGATTCTACAATGTAGTGAAGTTTGTGCATTCATTCATGCGTGTGTGTGTGTGTCTGTTGACTCTGTGTTTATGCTTTCCATATATATATATATAATATATATATATATATAATATATATATATATATTTATATGTGTGTGGACAGTTCCAAATGCGTGATATCTTAATTAAAAATTGTTAATAAAAAAGATTTTATTTGCTTGGTTATTTTATGATATATCAACCTTTTTGGACTTTTAATACTGAGAACATATATACCTATCTATTAATATAAAAGGCAAGATGTTTATGTGTGTGTGTTAGTGTGTTAGCTATGCACGGCCACATCTATTATTGAATTTTAATGAAAATTCACACAGTTTTTCTTAAACACTTGAAATCTTTAAAATAAAATTTTACCCCGGAATTATGTACTGTTTTTCCAGAATATCGATTTTTCTGGAAAAACGGTACATAATTCCAGGGTATTTTCCGGAGTATTTGTTGTTTATTCATTTTAGTTAAACTGTATTTTTAATGCTTACCTGGTCATACGATGAACGGTGAACAGCAAGGCTTTTAGTGGGGTATCTGTTCCTAAAGGACATCCTATACTAGCGTCCTTTATGGGTTTTTTTTTTTTTGAGTAACGCGCCATAACCTCAGCTCATTTCCACGGCAGTCGAGCGCGCCAACACATTTCAGACCCATGGCCACAGATCATGTTCCATGCATTCAAACCACTCTTCCAAACTGTTAAAATCTGTGCCTTTAGCTGTTTGTGAAAATGGAAGTGCCATCTGCCCAGCATACAGAACAGTTTCCCTTCGAAAAATTAACATGTATAGTAGAACACTTACAGCCAATATTTTAGCTAAAACCCTATTTGCAAGGCACGGCAACGCCGGGCTAAAGTTGCTAGTTTTATTTATATTATTTACGTTTTATACATATAGTATTTTTATATATATATATAGTATTTAAACTTATATATTTATATATATATATTTATATATATATATATGAAATATATACATATCATATGTATAGTATTTATATATCTTTATAGTATTTTATTTATATATATATATATAAATGTGTGTGTGTGTGTGTGTGTGTGTTTTATTGTGGTGTAATAACATTTTATACCAAAAGGATTTAAATTTAAGTAAAATTTCCAATACAATTTTATTACACCACAATAAGAAAAATGTGTTCATTTTTATTTGTATATATATACATTCTAGTTTGGTTTGTTTGTAGACACATCAATCCTTTGTGTTATTTAATGTCCAGACATTTATTGTGGTTTGATAAAAATCAAAATTCATAAATGTTTTAAAGGGAATATGTTTTTAGTCTCATTACTTTCAAGAATCTACAAATATTATTTTGTTCACTCTGAAAATATTACAATACTGATATATTAAAGACTAAAGAAGTTAGGCTCATTTTAATAAGCATTATTCAGACTATTGTCTCCATCCTGATTATAATTTTCTGTCTCACTACATTTCAACTAAATCACCCTTCTTTCTTCCCCTATATTTACTACAACAATATTAACTGCCATTAGTAATGGTTTTCTTTAAGATTGTGTTATTCTTAAATTCTCACAAATATGCAATTCTTGGGAAATGATATATGATGAGAAAATATTTGTCAGCAAATATTTTTCATCCACCATGAGTGTAGGTCACAAAATAAAAAATCTAGAAATGATACCGACCTCCATGTTCATAGTCTGTAATATTGCCTCAGTCCTGAAATATAAGGATTTATTACTAGGGCTGTAACAAGAATATTCTTTTTATGTAAGCATATTTATTGCATACAGAATATTCTTTAATAAAAAAACATTCTTTTAATAAAATGCATAATATTTTTTAAAAACGAATATTCTTTTTAAAAAATCATATTCGTTTTAAAAAATGCTTTTAACAAAATTCCTATTCTTTTTAAAAAAAAATCATTATTTAAAAAAAAGAATATTCTTTAAAAAAAATATACATTTTTAAAAAGCATATTCTTTAAAAAAAAGATGCTAAAAATGCTGCTAATAAAAAGCATATTCTTAAAAAAAAAGAATATTCCCAAGAAATAAAAGAATATTCCCGAGAAAAAAAGCATATTTTTAATCATATGCTTTAAGAATATTTCCAGCATATCAAAAGTATATTTTAAAAAGAACATTGTCACAGCCTTATTTATTACAATTCTCATGTTAAAAGAAACAAGAAACAGAAGACAATGGTTTATTCCAAAAGAATAGTAAATAAGATTTTATGATTCTATGATCTGCAACGAATTGAGAAATGTCAAGTGGTGCGCATGAATACATGCCCCAGATATGCAAAACCCTTCGTTGAACGCATTTTGTAATGCAGTTTGCTGACGAACGCACATTCCTCCTGAGTGAACGAAGGACGAAATTGGTGGTATGCCCATAGCTTAACGAAATACTGGAGAGGAGCTTTATGCAACAGGCATGTCAATTCACCTGATTCAGAAGTCCTTAATAGGAATAACGCAAGCAAAGAAAACCACTTCATACATATAAGCATGAGTGTGTATGTATGTATGTGTATATGTGTGTACATACACATGTATGATAGAAAAAAATAAATTTCAACGATGTCTAATAGAAAAATTAATGAGAAAAAACAAGAATATACTCAGTGCCGACACGTTTTGGAGTTTTCCTTCTTCAGGGCATATTTATCATTATTATTTTCATATTTTAAGTCCACTGGGTCTGGTTTGGGACAAGGTCTTTTTATTACTGAGAAATTAAATATTTTTGAAAAAAAAAAAAAGAAAGATTTAAAGACATAAATAATTGCGTTTTTAAAGAACAAAAAAGAGCTATTACATCATTAGCATGCGGACATAAAATATAAAAATAGTAATGATAATTATAATTATGCCTTCAAGAAAGAAAACTCTGAAACACGTTCTTGTTTTTGTTTCTCATTAATTTTACTATCATATATACACACATATATAAATATATATATATAGTAAAGTAAATCCCGACAAAATGTGATAGAAAATTATTAGAAAAAACAAAAACCAAGAATGTATATTTTATTTTTTCACTCTTAATTTCTTTCATATAATTATCTTTATTTAGAATTCTATATTTTCATAATTTCTTTAACATTTAGATTTTAACTTAAACAGAATTTTATGAAGTTATGACTTAATCATCATACGTCTGTTCATAAAAACGCATATTTTTGTATCTTTGAAAATACCTTGTCCCTAACAAGACTTAATTGACAAAATGATAATAACAATAATGATAATAACAAATGTGCCCTGAAGAAGGAAAAACATCAAAAACACATTGGCATTAATATACATTCTTGTTTTTTGTTTTTTTCTAATAATTTTCTATCACACACACACACGCATATATATATATTATTTTAAGAAATAATGTTGCTTAAAATTATAGTTAGAGTGCTCAATATCAGTGATAGAGCGTG
>JAUZSX010171300.1:0-16659 GCA_034780655.1 Idiosepius hallami
TATATATATAATACCTTCAAAACTTTTTGGGGTCCTGACAAAAGTCTGGATCATCTCAAGAAACTGAATAGATCTTAAGGTATTCATTGGTCTAAATAGAATGCCTTTCCCAATCACCTTAAATCATTTAAAAAGAGATTTAGGTAAAATTAAAAGAATTGGATTTCATTATTTGAGTGTTCCATTCATCAGTTAATGAAACTGCTATGCAACATTAATTGTAAGTTAAGCAACATAGAGCCTGATCAGTACGATGATGGTAGACCACTTAGAAATATCAGGTCCTGTATAAGGCAGATTGCCAAAATGATCAGTAAGCATTTGAACTGAAAGAACTTTCTCACACCGACTGGCCAGTGACTAAAAAAATCCCCAATTAGAATTACCCTCTAGAGTGAGGACTGGGAGTCTCGGGATAGCCTGAGAATGCAAAAAACATCTATAACAACAGGAAGATTGATCTAAACTCGACCAAGTGAGGAGAGGTTTTCCTGCTCAACATCAACATTAATTGTAAAATGAAAAAAAATAAAAACATTTAAAAATTAGAATTTTTGAATTTTAAAGTTTGGCAACTTGATTATAAAATCTAATTTTTTGTTAAAAGCTGATTGGTTTAGTTAGTTTTGTTTAAAGGTATATCAACCATTTTAGGTTATTTAATGCTGAGAATAGTTATTATTAAATAAACATTCTTTGTGTCCACATCTAGTTTTTTTAAACAGCACAACGTGCACTATTTAACCCATAACTGGAGGGAATGTGGGGATTCATACTTTTCTAAAGGGTGTTAGTCCAATTATGACTGCGAATGGAATGACTATGATTCGAACTCACGGATTACAATTCCGAAGCCTGACTGCCTATCCACTAGGCCAAGTGGACCTCCCCTGATAGACACATAATTATTTACATGTATGGAGAACAGAACTTCTGCATGAAATGATATGGGATTGTAACATCTCTCTTATGAAAATGATCGATATGTATTTATATGTTGTACAAGGCATGTCTAGAAAGCCTGATTCTGCAATATATCGAATGAGTTATTCCCCTTGCCTCATAAAAATGAATGGGATTGTTTGTTTTATGGCATTTCAACCTTTTTAGGTCATTTAATGCCTAGAACAATCATTTTTAGATATACACACATTTTTTTGAATAACAAAATGTTCATTATTTAACCGATAACGGGAGGTAATCTGGAGATTCATACCTTTCCCAAGGGTATTAGTCCAATTATGACCGAAAATTAAACGACTGGGATTCGACCTTGCGTACGATAGTTTGACTAACCCACTAGGCCAAATGGACTTCCTCCAACGGAATTAATACCATTTAAACTTGGTCTCTCAATTTTTGGTCTCAACTACAATTTGTATTTTTTTACCATGTAGATTCAGTGTGTTTTTATTCAACAAAGTCTTACTGCTTAAATACATCACATTTTGATGCCAGTTATCCCTTAATCTGGATATTTCCACCTGATCACTAATGTTGAAAGCAATACAAGATGGCTCCAGAGAAGGTTAGCCTTAAATAAAAAAAACACTGTGGCCAATATATGGATATGTAATCTACTTATTAAAATCACAGCATTTTATGTATATATTTACTAATGATGGTAAGCCCTACAATTTCATAGCCAGGTGTTCTTTCTATCGATACATTTGGGAATAGACTTACTGGTTGGAAGAGAAAGGAACATTGCTTATCTCTATGAAATGGGTAGAATTCTTGACATATGTTGAGACTTATCATTCAGTTGAGTAATTTTACAAGTGGCTCAATTGATGTTATGATGAAGCTTAGCATTTAACAATAGGTTTCAATGTAATATTAGATTTGCTATTCTGAAATGGCTTCTAAGTTTTTTTTATGAAGGTTGAAGTTACTTGAAGAAAGCTAAAAGATACAGGAGTTAAAACATGTATGTGATATAAACGATGAGAATAATCAGTTTAATGAGATTTTTTCTTAAATTTGTTATCAATAAAAATTTTCTATCAATTTCAAAATTAACGAGCAGTATTGAACAAAAAACTAAACATTTTAATAAAGGATCTGTAGTTATGTTAGAACTAATCAAAAAGAAAATTCATATTCTATCATTTATTGACTTGTTAATAAAACGGTTTGTTTTGATTTCATTCTAGAAAATTAAACCATTGTTGAAATAATTTTCAAAAATGACTGCAATGCAACGTCTAAGGACTCTCCATTAAATCTTAATATTTTCAATTGTTTTTTTTTTAAATGATGATGATTTTAATTTTTTTTTTTTAAATTGTAAATTAACCAGAAATAAAAGGCATTTTTTTAGTTCCACTAGAAAAATATATTTTTCAATAATCATATCAAAGGTCTTAAAACTAGATTGAAATTTTCCATAAAAAAATTAAGATATTTTTAGTTGTTTGTATTATTCATAAAAATATAAAAACAATTCAATATTTTTACACATAAAGTACAAGAAATATTGAATTGATTTATTATCATATATTATTAACTTGATAAAATATATTAATTCTAAAATATACTGCTTTCTGAAGATGAAATTAGAAAATGTATAAAGTAATAGAAAATTGATGATTTAAAAAAAATATTACAAAATTTCATATCTTTCTCAGGTTAAAAAAAAATAAAATTATTGTTATGGTTACAAATTTTCATAATTTAAAACTTTTAAAATCAATTCACTGATGGGCTAAAAAGTAGAAATTAAAATCAATAACAATTGTTGAAGCCTAATTTTATACAAAAGGATTTAAAATGTTTTCTCGTAGCTTTTGATTTTTGAATGCAAATCAGCACTCCCCATTGAATCTACAATTCAATATGCCTTATATTTGCCATTTATATATAAAATTATAGATATAATTTTTCTTACAAAGATAAATTTTACATCATTGCCACTCATTCTTCAACACAATGATTCAAAATTGATGGAAATAGAAATCATGCAATTATAAAAATGCAATTTCTCAAACTTGTTCTATAATATGCTGCAATATCATCCAATATAAAAATGATAAAGTTCTAATCCCTTTTCAAGCACAAACATTTTGTACACAATTTGAAAGCAAGATAATTAATTCTTTAAAAAAAATCTAATAAATGAATTTGATACTTGGAAACCAATTTGGTAAAAATCCTTTTAATAAAAACACTAAGGAAGATACACTGCCATTAATAAAACTAAAGGAAGTGGTTATGTTAAAGCTGGCACAGTTGTTTTAGTTGTTTAGTGTTTTTCTAGTTTGTTTATTATTCACTGGATTACAGAAAAGGAAATTATCATTTGTTGTTTTGAAAGAAGGAAAACTGATTTTCACTGAAATCAACAGAATGAATTGTTTTTAAATACCAGAAGAAACAGCAATTTTTCTTTTTTTTTTTTGTTTAATGCAATCAACCATAACGTTCTTTATCTTTTTTTACTTCTGCTTGCCTTTTCAAGATTGCAGCATTCATTTCTTGGATTCGTAGTATCTTTTGATCTAATTCTGTCTCTTTTGATGGATCTGAAAAGGATAAAAAAAATTTTCCTGTTAAATACAATAATTTGACAAATAAATAAAAACAAGTTTTATAAGTATAAATAATTATTTTTAAAAATTATATGCAATGAAATCCTTGTCCTAATGGAATGATTGTAAAAGATTTATTGCTTAATAAAAAGGTTCTTATTTTTAACAAAATTTGGAGGTTTTAATGTGAAAGGTCTTTGAACATGTCAATAAATTACTCAGTTTTTTTTTTAGAAAATAAAGAAAAGGTAGCAATTTTAGAAAGAAAAAATATATATTTAATAAAATCCACAAAAATGATGAAAATAAAAGGAAAAAACTATAATAGTGCCTAACTTTAATAAGCATCTCATAAAACTTTTATCAAGTAGTTACTTTTAATCATATTCTTTTTTGTTAACAAGAAAAAATAAAATCAGGCGTAAATTATTCAAGTTTACCTGAAGATTTGTTTTTTCTGTTTTCTCTGTTTTTTTTAGGATATTTTTCCGTTGATTTTTCTGAACTTTCCAATTTAGATTTGGAAATAAATCCTAATCTGTGGTGCACTGGTAATCTGTCATCGACCTTTTTTACAGGGTTTACTTCATCTAGAGAAAGCCATAAAATAATTGGCATTTAATAACACATTTTAATAAAAATTATGAAAACAAAAATTCCAGGAAGGTTAAAGACAGAGTATGATTAAATTTTGATACTGACCAAAATCTAAGAATATTTTCAAGATTTTATGAACTTATATTTTGGGTGGTTGCCTGTATTCTCTGAATACTGTCTAGTTTATTCATTAAAAAAAACATTTATAAAAATTCAGATTTATCAGTGATTAGTCTTTTCTCTTTTTATAAATCAGAACTCTCTGATACAAAATGAAAATAAATATTCATTTAAATAACTTTATTTTCTAGAGACTTGAGTTCCAGAAGTCATGTTGCATGTTATCCTAATCATGTCTTCATGATTATCTTTAAAAAAAAAAGCATTGATTTTAAAAACATAGGACCTCAGTAAATTTAACAAAAACGTATACTTTAATAAAAAACTAAAATCATATGATTATAAATATTTAAACTTAATTAATTGCTAGATACAGATGAATGATCACTTTATCAAAGGAAAATACAAGGAGGTCCACTTGGCAGTGTAGACAGGCAGTTGGACTTTGGAATCATAAATGAGAGTTTGAATCCTAGTCGTTCCATTTGAGTTCACAATTGAAATATCTTGGGTAAGGTATGAATTCCCCACTTTCCTTCCAGCAAGGAGTTAAATAGTGCGCATTATGTTATTTAGAAAAATACATGTGGACAAAAAGAACATTTATAAACAAATTATTATTCCCACATTAAATGATGTAAAAGGTTGATAAAAAAAAAAATAGTACCCCAATTTTATCCATATTCCATAAGACTTAATAGACCAAACTTAAGAGTAAAATACTCTTCTAAATCCTTATGTATATGAAATGAACAATACTTACCATGTTGAAATGTAAAATTGATTAGTGGGCTTTCTTCTATTTGTTCTTCAAGCTGCAAAGTGTCACAATTCACATGGTAATCAATGTCTTTTTTAGTTTTTAATTGGGTTTGAGATCGACTTTCAATCAAAGCTGCCCAACCCCGTGGATATGAAGAGCGTTTTGCTTTAGAGTCATTTGGCAATCGCTCTTTTTGCCCATTACTGTGTTGATCAGAATCCAATATACTACGTGATTTATGTCTTTTATGGTTGGGAGATGTATGTACAATACTTGAAAGACTCCGTTTTTTGAAAAGATTATTTTCATTGTCTTCACCAGAATCACTTACGTCTGAAAGATGGTATTTATTGTGTTTGCTAGAATTTTGTGGTGGAGATCTCTCTTGTACAACTCTGCGTTGGTTTTCTCCAAATTGAGATATCGGTTGATTATAGCGATAATCAGTACTAATACTAGTGGCTAAATCATGTGGTTGATCTTTTGACCATACTGAATGACCTGCACCATCAGAAAAACTACCACCATAACAGCTATCATCACTGCTCCTTGGCGACCCACCACTAGATTTTTTATGGTAATGGTGATAATCTTTGGATCGAGACGTTTTTATGCGAAGATCCTCAACTTCTTCATAGTTTCTTTCTTTTAGGTCTTGCGAATGTAATTCTTCCTGCTGGTTGGAATGTGACGACTTGTTCCTTTGGTGGTCAGAGCGATGCTGTTGTCGATGTCGCTTCTTTGATTTGGGAATAATGCCTTTCAGAGAAATGGTTTTGTTCAAGTTGGAACCTTTGATTTCTCCTGTTGATTCAAATTTTTTCTTTCTAGCTTCAAGTACTTCTTTAACAGCAGAACCAGATTCTTCCGTTTCAAACGATTTAGAAGGTGAAGGAATGATATCCAGCGTAAAACCTTCAACACTCAATTGCTTATCACTCACATTCATCATTGAAGTGTCATCTATTTCTCCATTTTCTTCAATCTCAAGCAAAGGTTCTTCAAAATCTTCCAATAAACTGTCAGAAGAGATCTTATCCTGCATTTCAAGACATTCACCTGCAACTTCTAACTCTGAGTTCTCACTGATACTTTTCTTAATAATAATGTCTTTAGATTCATCATGTTCGACAATTCGTGTATCTGATTTGTTGGTTATCGAGTGTTCAGTATCAGAACACATATCTTTGTGGTTGGGTTCACTGGACAGTGATAAACTGTCTGAATCACTGAGGGAATCTTCATCACTTTCAGAATCATCGTACCGACTAAATTTGCCATCTTTTCCTGATGAAATAAAAAAAAAAAAATGTTTAGTAAGAATAATTCAAATCAATGTAAGTATATTCAGTAAGATGCTTATGAACTGATTATAAACTGAATCATAGAATAAGTCTATTAGTCAAGTTTATTATCTGGCTGACAAAGATTAGGTAAAGCATATAATTTTGTACATTGTATGCAAAAAAACAAATTTTCAACATTTGCTTTGTTAATAGAATCTAAGAATTACTGACAAACAAATTTCTTTAATTGATTTGGTTTATAAAAAAATCTACCAAAAATCAGGAAATTATCCAATTATTACGGAATTTTTACAAACTATTTATGATGATCTTTCTGATGACCGCGCTGGTGAAAAACTGACAGTTGCCAAAGGCTGTTAACTCAGTGTCTATGCCTAACTAATGTACACACTCTATCACTGATATTGAGCACTCTAACTATAAATTTAAGAAATCTTTTTACTTAAATTAATATAATGATCTTTATAAAGATTCAGTTTTTAAGAAAAATGACATTAAAAATCCACAGAATTGATTTATTTTTATATTTTGAGGTAAAAATTTATTATTGATAAGAAAATCTTTCAAATTATGATAAGAAGATGTGCCATTTTCCTTTTTTTAAAAAGAAATACATTCATACTCAAAATTTTAAACCAGATTTATTAAGAACCGAAGATTAATTCTTCCTATAAAACATTTACTATTAAATAATGTTTTATTATTCTGAAAAAGAAAATACAGATGCATATAGAGGGAATAATTAAAAATATTATCTGTCAAAAGGGCATTTTTATCTAATGGATTTCTATAAAAATCAAATGTATTTCCAAATTTGAGAAAGTTTAAATAAATTTTCAGGAAAATTCTTGAAGAGCAAGGGCAAAAATACTTATTGGTAATGGATTTCTGTATATTTTTAAAGTTTGAACTTTTTGACCAAAGACATAAAATTGAATTTTTCAAAATGTTTTTTTGAAAATAAGTTCAAAAATTTTAAGTACATTATTTTATTTAAACTTATTTTGGAAAATTAATTTTTGTTTATATTATTTAAAAATAAAAAAGCCAAAAAAATACATTTTTCAGGGCTTTGAAAGATAAACACTTTTTTCTTTTTAACAGAAAAACTGTATTCCCCTTAGTTAAAATCCTTTTAACTTGAAACTGTTAAACAGTGCAAGTAGTGTTTTTTATTGGGGTCATTCATAAAATATTTCTAGTTAAAACTTTATTATATAAAACCTTTCAGCATTTAAGGCTCCATCAAACTAACTAGCAAAAGATTTTTAGAAATGCTACTGATCAAGCATAAAATGAGAGGAGTGTAAAATTTAAAAAATAAAAATAATATAAAAAAATCCATGAAAATTTTAAAATATGGTTGTTTGATTTCTTAAAAAATATTTGGAAACATTCAATTCTATTGTATAATAAATTATTTGGTAAAATTGTATTACAAAAAACAGACTATGTTAATATCCTTTAAGATATTTCATCACCTTAAAAAACATTTGTTTTCAACAAAGTTGCTTCCCTTTACACAGGAAATCCCTGCTTAAATAATTTGACCTATACAGTTGTTTATTTTTCAAAATGGCACACCTTGTTTATTTATTTAGTCAAGGATACTCGGAAAAAAAATTAAACCAATCCTAGAATATCATTATAGAAGAAAATTAGTCAAAAATCTTATATATTTGTTACTTTTATTTAAAAAAATCCTTCTAGTTAAGAATCAGTGATTAGGAAAACTAAAAAGAAAAATTCAATAAAAAATGATCTCATTTCACAAAAAGCTTTGGTTTAATGGTAATGAACCTAAAAATAAAGCTCAATGAATTTAAAATTGTAAAACAAAATTTACTTTTTTTAGAGTTTCTGTCAACAGCAGAAGAAATATTTTCAGAAACACTTGGTTGTATTCTTGCCCATTTGTATTGAGGAAGCAAAAGATTCTTATTATCAGATGATTCCAAATTGGTGCCTGGTTCTTGAGATTTCGGTTGTTTATAGTTTCCTCTTTTAAAGTTTCCACTCTTCTGGGTCAAAGGGATAACAATATGGTTGTTAGCTCGACTTCGGGAATAGTTTTTCCTCCAATTTACATTTTTTTGTGCAGAATTATAAGGATGCCGGCGATAGGAAAGATGTTTAGAATGTCTTTCATGACGATGACGTGTGGAATCGACAGCCTAAAATGGGAAATAACAAACACAATAAGATATTAAAATCTATAAATAAAAAATCATAAAAAGGTTTTCAAAATAGTGTAAAATTTACTAGGATTTTAAAAACCTTGAAATAAATTAAAAATTAGCAAACTTTTTTCATAAGTACTAAATCAAATGTTTGTGATTCATATATGTACTTGCAGAAAAGGGAATAAATTTTACAAAATGTAGTGTTGAAATAAGAATTTGCAATAATTTTAATCATAATGATATTTTCATTATCATCTTTAAAAAAAATCCTAAATCTTGGCATATGAATCTCAAGCAAAATAATATTTGCTTTTTTTTCATTTTATTTTACTCATATAATTTAGCGTTTCTCAACTGGAAGTCTACAAGTCCAGACTTAAAGCCAGATATCTACTTTGCTTCATACTTCTTTCAGTTTCTCAATTTTTAACGAATTTCCGATGTAACAATATTGAAAATACAATATTGTCACTCGGTTATGGCAAGTGAGAGTTGCAGAGTTACCTTAGCAAACCTCATAGGTTTCTGGTGTTATATAAAAAAAGGTGTGGTCAGTTTTGTTGAGAGAGGGTGAAATGTCTTGAGCAATGAATAGCTCCAAATAAACATTGATGAAAACTTCATTCTCTGCATCTTTGTGTTCAATCAACTTTCTTTCCAGTAGAAGACCAAAGAATGAAAAAACAAGCCCCTTGTTGGGAGGGGGGTGTTGGTGTGACACAATAGTGGTAGGACTCTGGGTACTTCTGGTAGCATTCTGACCAGCAGTTATTTAGTCAGAGGCGATTCCCAGTTTAGTGAGTCATTCCTACAACCATAACACCCCTTTAACTTAAGAAGGCCAAGAACTTTCAAAAGTAAGTAAAACCTTTACAATCTTCTCCTTAGCCCTGAAAGGAGACCATTATGCTACATCAGGAAATATAACTTATTTAGTAAAAAAAGGCAATTGTAATATCATTTTTTTCTTTATCTTATTTAGTACATGTTAGTTGTGTTGATAGAAGTTTTAACTTGGTAGAAATCATTTTGGCTTACAGATAATCAGATTTTAAATAAATTGTTACTCAAACTTAGAGTAAGTTCACAGTTTTTATTTTCAAATAAGTTATGAATATTTTGAGGAACACAAATTCATGAAATTTTGGGGGGGTCTCAACAAGAAAAACCCTCCTATAAAATAGATACCAAAAGAAAAAAAAATTATGTTACATCCTTTAAAATCTATTTGAAGTATCCAAAAATTGAAGTAGTAAAAAAACTGGTTCAAAGGATTATGTGCAAAGAACATTATCACTTACTGGTTTATCTTTGGTAACTGAAACAGAATGCACTTTGGTTGAGCGTAAAGCAGCCTCCCGAAGAGCAAAAAGATCTTCATCTTCATCTGCATTCACACTTGAAACATGATTCTCTTGTTGATGAGCTTCAGTATTTGCTCTCTACAATATAGAAAAATTAATTCTTCAAGTAAACAAAGGATATAAGCAAGAAATAAAATATATTGTTGCTTAGCAACTTAATAGTTTTCATTATTATTTGCTAAAAATAGATATCAAATTTTCATCTATCATTAATACAATGTCTAGAAACTAATGCAGAATAACTATAATGCAGAAAAAAGATAAAAATGACATCAATTTAAAATTAAACATTCTGTAAAAAGAATTTTATTCTTTGTTTCAAAAGCATAATAAAAGGGCCAACTTACAGACTTTACTGAAGCCAATGCTGCTTGCCGCAAAGCTTCTAAATCATCAAAATCCTGAAAAAAGGATTCAAAAAATTATTGTAAAGTATTAAGTATAATAATTACAAACTTAGTAAGCACAATCGATACTAGTTTATAATCTTTGAAATACACATTTAGCAAAAAATGAAAAAACAATGTTAGAACAAAAACTGAAAAAAAAAAGTATGTAAAAAAAAAATTATTTCATTTTTGACAATACAGAGTCTGAAAAAAAAAAAGATCATTTATTGAAGAGGTTTCTAAAAAGCCAATATTAGAATCACCAATTTTCCTACACAGCATTTGCTGAGTTAATTTTTAAAACTAAATGAGAAAACAATTACTTTTTCATGTAAAATTAAAACTTTCATTTGTTCGGAATCTAAACTTTTAAAAATAGAATAACCAAAAATGTTGAACAAATTAATAAAGACAAATGCACAATTAGTTAAATTTACTTATTTTTATAGAAGTATATTTAGAATAATATCATGTTTATTTTGAGCAAAATCAGTACTGAGGCAGTAGCTATAGCCAAGTTTTTTTTTTCTTTTCTATAGAATTTGTGCATTGATACAGACAAAAATAAAGACAAAACTACAATTGTGTTTTGTATAAAGAAAATATAAATCTAATTTTTATTGAAGCCTTAAAATACAATAAGATTTTTGTAAAAAGATTTTACTCAAAGTTTAAGCTTTACAATAAAATACTCAATTCAAAAAAAATATTAATCTTGTGATTACTAAATGTTCATAAAATTAAAGCAAAATTACATTGTTTTTCTTAGAAAATTGAAGATTTTTATAAATTCATCAGATTTTAAATTTTGTTTTAAAATAAATTAAAAAACAATTTGTTTTTGATTTATTGTCTAAAGCTTAATCATTATTTCAGTTTATGTATTCTTCTATTCTATTGAACACTGACCTTTCAGGTTCCATGAAGATTTCAGACTTTCATGTTAGGAAAAATGTTCAAAATCTGATTTCTTATTTATCTTCTTGTCTTAATCATGTTTTGCACTTAAAAGTTTAGATACTAAATTTTTAGGGTTTTAAAAAAACATAATTGAACTTTGTGATTAAATGAAGAATTATCTTTAAAAAAATCATAATAATAATTTTTTATTTTTTTTAGATCAAGAATTTTGTCATTTCTCTTTAAAATATTTAATAGTTGTACTTTATTTTAACGGGAATAACATTTTACAATACAAATTTTAAAAACCATTAAATCATTTTTTTTTTAAATCAATATTCATTAACTGAATACAAATTATTAAAAATTACTTATGAAATAAAAATGAGTTTCACTTTTAATATTGTAAACAAAACAAAAGCAGACTAAAATCATTTTTAATCATTGTTGATTTTTAAAGCAAAAAAAGAATTAAAATAATTTTAGTTTCTGGCTTAAACATTTCTTTAATGATTTTCACAAACAATGAAGAGTAACAGAGTTTCATAATAAATGTTGCTTAGATTATATACCACAGAATTTGGCACAATATTTTAACCCTTTCGACCCTAACCGGCCAATATATCGGCCCAATTAACCAAAGGCAAAAAAAGATACACTGACATTTCAACCCTATGTTTTTTTTTAATAGAACGGCTCTGAGTAACTACTTGATAATATTGCCAAGTCAGAGTCCAAAGATGGAAGCTGAAATATTGTTGTGTGTGTGTCTTCTTTTGCCTTAAGTCACAAGGGCCGATATATCGGTTCTTTAGGGTTTAAAGGGTTAAATTTGGAAAAAAATAATTTTTTCACCGTAACATCCCTTAGTAAGTGGCATAATTTACTAATATAATATGCTTGAAAAACGAAAATATTCATTTTATACAATTACAAAAAAGAATTCAATAAATTTTGTATTCTAATTTCCATAATATCACTAAATGTGTTAAGCTATTTTTTCCTAGGTAACAATAACAAATTATTTAAGTTTTAATTAAGTTTTTACATATAAAGAATTTTATATTGAAAATTATTAACATTTGTGACCATAAAAACACCACAGTGGATATTATAAATGTTTTTGTTTTTTTTATTGTTTTCTAATAAGATTTGTTCTATTTTTTAGTGTCTTTAGTGTGTTTAAAATAAACCATTTCAATAAAAATTGTACAGGGAAGGGGGATTTGATTTCTTTTTCTATATTTTTTATACACTGAGCATTCATGGTCACACCACACAGAGATGATGAATTAATTAGTTCAAAATAGCAATTTGTAATTTCATGATTGTTTTTTTTCCCTAAAAACCAGGTATTTTAACAGGTGTACACGGTCTTTTCATCACCCTAATATTCATCACGGTCTATTAGACTTTTCATCACATTTTTTCATCACGTTGACAATTAATCACTAAACTTTGACATTCATATAGAAATAATTCAATGATTTTTCATAATCACCAAAATAATTTTTGTTTGAAAGTCAAAGTTTATTTATTTATTATATCATTATATTTATTATATTAAAAATGTAAAGAAAAAAAAAAGAAATGAAATAAACAATCAAAAACATTAAATGATTGGGAGGGGGCGGGTGTGCTGTCTGTGCTCTGCTGTTGCCCTCCTTGGTGCATCCATGAATAGCAAAATTTCTCGTTGTTTCATTGTAAAAAGGACAATTCAATGATAATGAATAATAATAAAAATAAATCTTAAAAAAAAAAGCTCAGTTTGTTTGGATGGTTTCCTCTTTAATTTGTAAATAATTTTCCCAAAGTGTAAAAGGTCAAGTTTTCATTTTTGTGTGTGCATAGAAAAAAGGGGGCTTATATAACTAATCCAAAATTCAACAATTAGCATTTTTTTAACTGATTTGAAAAGTGTTATTTTATATATATATATATATATATATATATATATATATATAAATTAAACTTTTTGGAGAGAGCAATAATAGTTTATTCAATGAAAAAATAAAATGAGCAACCCAACTCCTCGGAAGTCAAGTAAGTAAACAAAAACAATATAAAAAATGTGAAAGAGAATTATTTAGTAAAATTTAGGAACAAAATAAAATTTTCTAAACAATATCGTAAGTTTTAAGAATAAACTTGAATTTGCGAGTAAGTAGTTGTGTAAATAAATCCATTGGCATTAGAGGGCTTTTTGTTTAAGATAAAGAAATTAAGTCTTTTATAAAAGATTACAAAAATCTAATGTATTAATACAAAAATAGTCTTTAAAGAAACAATCATCGAAGGATATAAATTTTAAAAAGAGTTGTCGATACAATAATTTGGGATTTTTAAAAAAGAATTATTAAGAAATTGAAGAATTTTGGTTTCCGTATGAATAAACTTTTAACATGGATGTTATTGTTATTTTGTATTGCCAAAACACGAGAAATTGGATTTACGTTCTGAATTAAAACGAGAGAAATTGAACGCACTTTATTTGTAAAAAGAGAATATATAAAAAGTAAAATTATAAATAAATAAAAATTGGAAAGCAGAAAAATTAAATAAAATTCGAAGATAAAGAAAGAAATAAAAAGAAATACTTACTTCTCCATCAGACGCCATGATAAATATCACTTAACAATTAGAGTTAATATACCAACTATTCGTATTATTGTAAATACAAATCATATTTACGTTAAAATGAGTTTTAATGAATAATTTTCTTTGATGATTTTTAGATTCTTTATTACTAATTTTATTAATTATAATTAAAATTAGAGAAATAATTTATCTTAAGAATTGCAGAAATAATTGTTGAAAGAAGTGTACATGAAATTGCAACTAGCTCGACTTGTTAGTAATTTTTCATTCAAAATATTTATTTAGAAGTTTTCTTTTTTTACAAACATCATTTCAAGTCTTACCAAAAGCTTTAACATTTTTGTTTTTCTCTATTTAGATATTTATGTAACATAATAAACTCTTTAACTTACTCGGCAACTATTCGCTGTTAATTTAAGTTTATTCCACCAGAAATTGTTTGATCCAGCGTGAGAATTACAAAAAAAGTATATTATTTATGTTTTTATGAAGAGATCATTTTTTTTAACAACACATTATTGATCTTTGTGTTTGTTTCATAGAACGAAGAAATAAAGGCGCTTTTGCAGAACAAGCAAATTAAATTTGGCCGAACCCTAAACCCTAACTCTAGCCAATTAAATTGCTGTCTTACAACCGGTGCAAAGTCCCCGAGCAAATTTGGCCGAACCCTAAACCCTAACTCTAGCCAATTAAATTGCTGTCTTACAACAACCGGTGCAAAGTCTCCGAACAAAAAATATTTCTCCATTTGCTTGTTCTACAAAAGCGCCGATATAAAGTGGTTTAAAAGTAGAATCAAGAAAGTTTTATGGTAAAGTCAAAAAGCGCTCCCGGGTGGGGCAGGGGGCTCTCTCTCTCTCTCCCCTACCTGACCAAAACGCCGGTTGTTCTCTCTCTGCGTAGTGAATTAATTTACCAAAATATGTAAAAGAATAAAATTCTTTTTTTTTACATTTGAATACATTACATTAAAAAAAACTTTTACTCGAGTATTTTGCATATAAATGTTGAAAAAAAAAAGAAGAATTATTTATTAAGTGTTAATTGAAAGTTTCAATTAATTAAATCACCTATTTTCCAGCCTTTCTACCAACACCACTTGAACATTTTACTATAATTGCTCTAAGACCCGCTTCACAAGTTTAATGCCTCTTCATCGCACTACACTACTTACTTGCCAAGCCCCCTCTCCCCGCCTAAAAGTTCATAGCAAACCTAAGGGGCGATACCGCCTACTTTGAAAAGTGTAGTGGTGTAGTGATGTAGAGAGAGAGAAACAAAGACAGAGAGAGATATGAGGGAGATAATATTAAGATGTCACTACATATTCGACTGAAGAAATAATTTTAGTATGAGATCGTAACCGCTATTGTGTTCAATGTGATAGTGGGGTTTTATTTGCCATTTTGTTAATTGGTTAGTAATAATGATGATAGGCCGTGATCACCAGAAAAAATACTTTTAATGTGTTGTAAAAGTATCTTTTTTAATTGGATAAGATCACAAGAAAATTGTTGTGAGAACATAACTACCAATAATATGGATTTGTCCAAACACTATATTAATAGTTGAGATTATACTCTCTTCGGAAAGACTGACACTGTTAGCAGGACTAACACTATTGGACAACACCACTCAACACCAGTGCGCTCTCTGCTTACCTAACACTATCTTTGTAATATTTTGTTATCTATCGATATGTGTTCCATGTTTTTCCTTATGACCCCAAACCTGGGCCCACATAAAAAAAATTCTGCCACTTTTTTGCACTAATTAATTCGTAATTTCAAACTTAATCCGAAAATTGGATGTTGAAATTTTTGATAGCTTTGACCAGTAACAGTTTAGCTTTTTATTCACTTTGACAAGATTAACTGCAATGAATGATTTTTTTTATTATTATAGATTATACTGTAATTACTAAATTCTTACAAATGTGAAACATCTGTGCCTGCAGGAAAATAGTATGATGCCTAAAGAAAATTGGGATTCGTTCAACCATTCGTTTTTCCACCTTTAATGTAGGTCATAAAATGAAGAATCTAGAATGATACAGTCCTTTAGCTTGATATTCAATACGTAACCAAATCAGTTGGTATAAAGTTTTATTTAAACCACCAAAAATAAACAACAAAATGAATACCAAAAGATGTTAAAATGTTGGTCTTCCTCCTTTGTGGTTTGAGTGTTTTGTTTACTCTGTTGTTGGTTACTACTAATAAAATACAGAAAACTAAACTGAAAAGGAATTCATACGAGGAGTTCATAGTTTTGTGACAAATCTTGTCCATCATTTTAATGTTTCCTTATTAGCAGGGGCGGACTAAACCGTCGGTCAATTGGACCATTCTTTTTTCACAAAAAGAAAAATTTGGGGAATTACAGAAAATGACAGATTAATACAAAACGCCCGATCAGGAGCGAGCAAAAATCCAATAATTTACTTGTAAAGTTACAAATAATTAATAGATGAAAAAGGGAGATAACTTTTTGTATCAATTGAGTTGCGGCCCTTTAAGACATCTATGAGCGCTAACATTTTTTTTACAAAACTACTGAAGAAAAAGTATTTTGATCAACTGCCCATAAATATATTGGATTCTGCATTGATAACTGAACAGTATTACTGAAACACCAATGTAAATGGTTAGTTTAGGTAAAAATATAAAAAAAATAATAATAAATAGTTTCTTACCTTCAACCGTGTACGACGAACGTACTTTTTGTTGACCAGGCTTCTTGTGCCGCTTGTTGACTAATTGATTATTTTAGTGATTTAACGGGAACCGGTGTGCGGTGTGCGGTTTCCCCAGCATAAAATGACGTATATATATATATATATATATATATATATATATATATGTGTGTGTGTGTGTGTGTGAACGCGCGAGTATATATAAAT
>JAUZSX010171410.1:0-16657 GCA_034780655.1 Idiosepius hallami
TGAGAAGTGAATGGGTCACGAAAGAGTCTAGTTAAGGTTAAGCATTAGATTGAAGACCATTTTAAGTAGGATCAGTCTATTGAGTAAATTAGGTACTTTGGTGACTGTTGTATGTTGTGACGATGGATAAATGCATTCAATCATTATAAGAAACGAATGGGTCACGAAAGGGTCTAGTTAAGGTTAAATGCTAGATGTACGACCAGCCCAACTAGCAACTCCCCCTCCCAATCGTCCTTGTGCCAAATTGTATCTCAATACAATAAATATTAACTGAAACCTTATATTCTCTCATTTTATAATTCTATTAAATCATTTATTCATTTTTAAATGAATATAATAGGCCCCTTAAATAACACAAATGTTATAACTTATAGTTAGTGCCGTGCTTAGCCACATAGCGGCCCCGATGCAGATTGCTTCTTGTGGCCTCTTTAACATAACATAGGCAACTTGCATACCCACAACATACTATAGGCTTCAATCAAAGTCGATATATCCATATATATATATACAAATATACAAATATAGAGAGAGACAAAGAGACAGATGGGTTAATAGATGTATCTTTCATCATATAAGTGTGATAATGATTTTCTTTATTTATTCCTAATAATTAATTATTTTGGTATATTATGCATTACAAAAGATCTGTGAAGTCAAAGAGCCTTACGGCCCCTAGGGAGCTTGTGCCCCTTTCCCGCAGTTACGAGGTCTGTGGGGACGACAAGCACGGCCCTGCTTATAGTACTCCGTTTTACAATTTTATGAAATCATTTAATGAAACTATTTTTAAATAAACATTTCTTGTTAAATAGCAAAAAACTTGAATTATTTCGTTTTACTACTTTATAAAATTTGGTTTTGATTGAAGTGTGTGTGGCCGTGAAAAACTAAGGGTTTTAATATCATGAAAGTTGATAAAATAGTCTGAATAAAGAAATAGAATGAAAAAATGGAGTCTATTTATTTGAGGGAATTAAAGTAGAAAGCAAAAGAAATATTAAAACATTACTATGTATGGCCGTTTAAAAAAGGTTTAATATATCAAAATATGATAAAAATAGTCTGAATAAATAAATAAAATGAAAAAATGGAGTCTATTTATTTGAGGGAATTAAAGTAGAAAGCAAGAATAAAATACAGATATGGTTAGTTTATAGTTTGGGGTTTTATTTTTATATATGGTATAATTAGTGACACATTTGTTTGATTAAAAAGGAATCGGTGTATTCATTTTTTGTGGATTGTTCTGCTCACTTTCAGGCTTGTTGTTTTCAACACGTTTTAGCCAGTACCGTGCTTAGCCAGATGGTGGCCCCGACGCAAAATGCGCCTTGCGGACCCTTTACCCTGTAAAGGCAACTTGCATACCTACAGCATAGTATGTATATTTCAACATATAAGCAAAATAATGATTTTCTAGTTAATACTAGTAATTAATTGTTTTGGTAATTTTTGCATTACAAAGTAGCTTTGCAGCCCTTAGAGAACTTGCACACACACTAACCCCCCGCAGTTGCGGGATTTGCGGTGGCCCTAAGCAGGGCCCTGATTTTAGCCAATTAATCCCCTGGCATGTTTTGGTAGGTATTGAAACTGCTAGCTTCGGATAAATTCTCACATAGAACCCTAGAAACAACTATGAAGATGGGAACAACATGAATCTGCAAATTATGAATGTAATGGCCGTAAAAAATAACTGGTTCTAATATCTAAAAAGTCAGAGCCGTCCTTAGGGCCCCGCAGACTCCACAATTGCGAGGGGGTAAGCTCTTAAGACGCTGTAAGGCTTCTTGGCTTCACAGATCTCTTGTAATTAAAAAGATTACCAAATTAATTATTTGAATTAACTAGAAAATCATTATCACACTTGAAATATACATCTATCAATCCATCTCTCTTTCTGTCTCGCTTTCTATCGATATATATATTTGTATATGTATTTATGGTCTTTGATAAAAGGATCCTGTATGTTAAGGGGGGAGACTTACCGTTTTAAGGGAAAGGAGGCTGCAAGATTCATTTTGCGTCGAGGCCGCAAAGTGGCTAAGCACGGCATTGCCAAAAGTTGATAGAATATTTCGAAAAGTATTTTATTTTTATATTTGGTATAATTAGTGACACATTGGTTTAAGACTGAAAAATCAATTCGGTCGACTCTTATTTTAACTCTTTAGCATTTCATTTTGAAGAAAAAAAAGAAGCAGACACGAAACAAATATACAAATAAATACATTTGGTTTAAGAGAAAGTCCATTTGGCCAAATAGGTAAGCCATCAGACTTCGGACTTGAAGTACGCCAGTTCAAATCCCAATGATTCCATTTGTGTTCAAAATTGTCCTAGCCCTTGAGAAAGGTATGAATCCCCACATTCTCTCCAGCTATGGGTTAAATAGCAAACATTGTGTTCTTAAAAAAACAAATGAAAACAAACTATGTGTGTACAATGATTGTTCTTGGCATTAAATGACCTAGAATAAAATAAAAAGGTTGATATGCCGTAAAACACAAAACAAATAATCATTTAATCAATCATTTCTGATAACGTTTTTTTTAAATAACACAATGTGCATTATTCAATGGTGAAAAGAATGTAGGGATTCATACTCTTCCCAAGGGTATTAGTCCAAATGTTTACGGAACAACAGGGATTCGAACTTGCTTATTACGATTCCAAATCTTTACTCTTACTGTCCCAAAAGGACTTCCTCTCGTGTTTTTATAAAATGTTGCTGGCTTCAAACAATGTTTTTTTACGAATAAAAGATGTTTTTGTTTGTTTATTAATTTATTTATTTTCGGTTTAGAAGAACCAAAAAAGATTGATATGCCGTTCCAACCAAAAACCAAAGAATATCTGGAAAAGCATTTTTTTATTTTCTTATGGGGTCAATTGTAGAAATTGGAAAAAATGACAAGTGTAATTAATACAAGTTTTGGTTTGATTTATTTTTTATGGCATATCAACCTTTTTAGGTCATTTAATGCCAAGAACGATGAATTTTGATAAAATATATTCTTTGTCCACACGTACTTTTCTGAATGACAAGATATGCACTATTTAATCCATAACTGAGGGTATATAGGGATTCATACCTTTCCAAAAGGTATTAGTCCAACGAGTGGGATTCGAACTCAAGCTATGGACTGCCTATCCACTGCCCCAAAGGGACCTCCCCTAAGTAATTCAAAGAATACCCAATGTTGTCTTCAAAGTGTTTTTGTTTGAAAAAAATGCATTTAAAAATAATTTTTTTTTTAATGACTTAGAATTTTCTAATTCTAGTTTATTTTTGAGATTAGGCTTTGTAATTTAGGAATTAACTTTATTATTTGGAACTGAGGTCGGCCGAAACGTAGTGTAGAAACATCAAAAAACTTTCTAAGATGAGGACGAAAGTCCGAATAATTAAATTATTTCCTAAAGAAGAAATTTCTTTTTTTTTTTTTTTTTTAAAAAGAGAGAAATTGACTTACAAATTTTTAGTAACGTCTTTTACTTTTGGTGCCTCTTATTTGAACAAAGGATGATTAGAATAAGAAACACTTATATAATGTTTTTGATGAGGATCAATCTGTTGATGTATCCTTGTTCGAATTTACAGTGAGAGTGCTCGATATTGGTTATAGAGCATGTTTAGATTTGATCTTTTACTTCTTATCTTTTACTATAATTCTAATTAATTAAATTCGAATTGTGTTTGTCTAAATGTGGTTAAAGCTGTTTAAAAATAATTGTTTTTGTTTTGTTTGTTTTTTGTTTTTTTCTCTCTGTTTTTTTTTCAGTTTGTTTTTTGTTTAATTTTATTTCTTGCTTTTTATGTTTTTTTTATCTTGTTTATTTTTTTTTAACTTCCCATTAAATTTGGAATTTTTTTTTTTTTCTTAAATGTTTTGTAATAAATTTTTTTTTTCTTGCTTTTATGTTTTGTTTTGAATTTTTTTTCTTGTTGAGAGTTTGACCTTTTTTTCTTTTCTTTTCTTTTTTTCTTTTTTTCTTTTTTTCCCACAAATTTTGCCTTTTTTTTTAGAATTTCTTTTTTTTCCTTAAATATTCAAAAAAAGGAAGTCAATTTAAGCGATTTTTAATCGTGGGATTTTATATTTTTTTTTTAGTTTTTTTTTTTTTTAAACAGAAAGAGGTTGTTTTTTTTTTTCTTTTTCTCTTTTTTATTTTCTTTATTTATTTTATCTATGGTAGCGCGTGCGTGCGTGTGTGTTTTGTTGTTTTTAAGCAGGAACACCTCTCCTTACCAGAGGCGTAGCCAGGATATTTTGCGCCCGGGCAAACTATAAAATTGACGCCCCCTCCTCCGTGTTTAATCGCATTTTCTTTTAGAATAACATTGTATACCTTATTGTATATGGAAAAAACGGTTCACATTTCAATGGACCATTATTATTAAAGAAGAAGCAATATTATACAATTTGTATGTGTTTATGTCTATAGTAATCATTGGGCAAGTGTATCAGATGACGTCTACAACAGCTGCTGCTGCGATCTTGCTTGTGACCGGTTTTTAACCCTTATTGTTAAAATTTTGTAAGCCTCATTTTGGCACCCCTGCACTTTGGCGCCCGGGGACATATGTACCCCGGCGCCCCCTCTAGCTATGCCTCTGCCAATCACTAGGCGCTTGCTGCAACCAGAGATCTTTACTGGTGTCAGAATGACAACATGTCTCATCTGAGTTCCAGCAGATTCCGTACCAGCCAAAGACTGTATGGTGCAACAACATCTCTCTTTTCCTGCGTCCACACACCCACAATTAGCAGAGTCTTCCCAGTATGCTAATGCCCTGTGGTGATTCCATCTTTAGATCTTTTATTCTGTGACCTACACCAAGTAGATATAATACTGTTATTTTTTGTAATCTTAGACTATCCCGAGACTTCAGTCCTCACCCTAGGGGGTAACTCTAATTCAGAACGTAACTGGTGGTCAGTCTTTGTGAGGGACACGTAAGGGAGAAGGAAGGTGTTTCAGCTCAAATTCTTTATATATTCGACTAATCATACTGTCTAATCTAACTGTCGATTAGCCTCAGATTGGACCTGATATTTCTAAGTGGTCACCCATTTTAGTCGTTAACAGGCTCTACGTTGCTTAACTTTGGTATCTGGCAGGAACCAGTGTTTCCAACGTGACTGTTGCTGTTGTAGTTTTTCCTCTTCATCCTTCCTCCCTCCTTCCTTTCGTCCTACCTTTCATCCCTTCCTTCCGTTCTTCCTTCCGTTGGTCTTGTCTCCTTCCCTCCCTCCCTTCCTTCTTTCCTTCCTTCCTTCATTCCTTCCTCACTCCCTTTCTTCCTTCTTCCGTCCTTCCATTCCTTCCTTCCGTCCTTTCTTCCCCCTTCCTTCCTCCCTTCTTCCTTTCTTCTTTCCTTCCGTCATTCCTTCCATTCTATTCTTACATCCTTCCTTCCTTCCTTTGGTCCTTCCTTCCTCCCATCCTTTCTTCGATCCTCCCTTCCTTCCTTCTCCCCCTCCTTCCTCCTCTTTTCACCATTGTTCTTTAGCTTTCTACCGTTCAATCAAAACACAATAGTGCGTTGGCGTATGTTAATATGAAGGCTTTTCTTTCCCAATAGTTAAATATTTCTACCCAAAAAGGACAAGAACAGGAATTATCATTTCAGTTTTTACACCGTTAACATTCTGTATTTGCATTCTGTTAGCGACCGGTGGTTTTTACTTAAGTCAGAGTGACAACAAGTCTCTGTGATGCTCCGGCAGACTCCGATCCATCCCAGTCAAAGACTGTATGGAGTCACTTCCCTTCTGCTTTCATCCGGTTTTTACACTTGGAATTAGAAAATTCTATTCTGCCAACACCTGGTGGTACCTTCCAATCCTAAAATAAACCTCCTTTGGCACTTAGCACCTCTTACAGTCAGTTGTTTTTTTATTCAACTTGTTGCTGCTCCTGTTTTCTTCATTGTGGTTATTTTAGAGTTTTATTTAAGTTGTTTTAGAGTTCCCATGTTATTGTCTGCGAATAGCTTCCTGTTTGTGAGAAGACTCATATTTTCTATTTTCTATTTATATTACAGGCAGCTTAGGGCCCTGCAGTTGGTTATTATTGTTGTTATAAAAACAGGAAGACTGATCCAAGCCCGAACGAGTAAGAAGAGGTCTTCCTGTTCAATGAAGACCTCTTCTTAAGAACAGGAAGACCTCTTCTTACCCGTTCGGGCTTGGATCAGTCTTCCTGTTTTTATAGTTTTTCGCAATCTTAGACTATCCTCAGACCCCAAGAGACTATCGTCAGACCCCAAGTCGTAGAGGGTCACTCCAATTGAGGATGTTCAGAGTTATCTTGGTATGTTTTGTAGTGCATCCCAGTTTCCCACTCTTAATGACTAATTGCACTTTCTAAAGCCACAGTCTGCAATTCCCCTAGAGAATTTCTCAAGAAAATTTCTACTCCATTTCATTGAAAGACTATATGGTGCAACCCTTCCTTCGCAACTATTAGACTATTTACTTATTTTGAAAAAATCGATTTTCTTTATTTTTTACGTTTAGCTTCAATGCTCCAGTGGAGTGCTCTTTTAGAAATGTTTAGGTTTTATAGAATTCATAAGAGAATTATTGATATTATCATTATTGTTTATAGAGAGCCACGGTAGCATTGAACTAAAATTTAACAACATACAATCATTACTTCAGATGTTAATCCTCTAAATTTTAAAGAACCAAGTCATAGTAAAATCTGTGTTTAGTATAACTGTCACAATACCGGCTTGGTCGAGGTTTCGTAACTACCTCAGTTTTCCCACCGCTTGTTATTTTTTTTTTCATTCATGTCCACGTTGTTGAAAGATCCACGGAATAAGGAATGGATATAGTATATCCGAGGAAGTGTTGAATTATGCTTTCGAAAAAAAAAGGGGGGGGCTAAGAGGATTTAGCAATCCAAGAAGAGAAGAAATGAGTTTGTTTTTACCAAAATCACAATTTTTTAATAAGAAATTTAGTGTAACAATAATATTTAAAAAGAACATGAAAGAAAAATTACTTATGAAAGACAGGATGACACGATGTGTCGAACTTCATTTGGGATTAATGCAAAGTTGACTGCTTCGAAGTGAAAACAACGAAGCTCTTTCCGTCTTTGCAATTTCCTCCGACAGATGGCCATCCATAATCTATTAACCTTCAAAATTCCAAAAAAGCCCCCCCTACATATTTATATTAATGTAACTACAATCAAGGATCTAATTTTCGACTGCTGCTGCAATTAATTCCAGACTATCATCTTATCACAGTAGAACTTGAGGTCGTCACGAAACCTCGACCAATCCAGCATTGTGATATATAATAATAATAGTTGTCCTTCGCGTTCGAGGATGACAACTAAACCGCCATTTTGTCCTCAGTCTTCGTTTATTCAATAGTAGACGGAAAAGTGATGGAGTGCCTTTCGTTGTGGATGATCTTTAGGATGGTCGTGGCTGCGCAACTGCCATGCACACTCACTTTTTTTATTCTTTATTTTTTATTTGTGTTTCAAGTTTTCAGACAGTGGTCTTTCATTTTATTGTTATTTGTTTTTTTTTTTTATGCTTTAACGGCATAATAACCTTTGAAGGTCATTTAATGCCGCGAACAATAATGTACACACACATAGTTTTTGGAATAACACAATATTTGCTATTTTGCCCATAGCTGGAAGGAATGTGGGATTCATAGCTTTCCCAAGGGTATTAGTCTAATTATGAACGCAAATGGAACGACTGGGATTCGAACTTGCGTACTAAAATTCCGAAGCTCATCTGCCTACCCACTAGGCCAAATGGGCTCTTGTTATCACCACGACATTTCTTGATATTAAAGCCAGAGTTACCTCAGGTACATTCATCTACTGAAATGTTGTGAGATTAAAAATAAAGATGACGATAATAGTAAAAAAATGTCTGAAACAAAATTTATCGAAGCTCTTTTTAAACATTCCGATAAGCAACGACTATTTTTATTTCAGTTTTCATTTAATTAACGCTTTTGACCCGAAGGGGCCGATATATCGGCTTTGGTAACCAAAGGCAAAAGAAATGACCATTGACATTTCGAAACCAATATGTTTTTTCAATAGAACAGCCATGATTACTTGGTTTTGCTAAGTCAGGGTCCAAAGGTGGAAATTGAAATACATTGTGTGTGTGTCTTCTTTTTTGTCTGAAATCGCCAGGGCCGATATATCGGTTCTTTAGGGTTTAAAGGGTTAATGAAATTTGCGAAACAAGGGCAAGCGGGCGAAGCTCGCTAGATTCGGCAGGGTGAAGCTTTGCGTGGGTGGAATGACACCAAAGATCGGTTTTGAATGACCCGAGAGAGAAGCCGGTAAGAGTTTTGTTTTTTGTCGAAGAAGAGGAAGAATCGTGACGTAACAATGACTTAAATTTTTCCAAAAACGCCTTTGCAGTTTATAAATGACGTCAAACAATGAAGAACGTTTCGCCTTCGGAAAAAAAGACTTTTCTTCTTCTTTGCACAGAAAAATAAAATAAAAAGTCAACAATAAACCGAACAACACTTCATAATAATAATAATAATAATAATATCTCAATACAATAAATATTAACACTTCATAAATGATTTTCAGGCGTAAACACAGAAACAAAACCTACACACATATTCCCATTTTTTATGCCCAAATATTTCCATAGAGATGCTAGTCACTCTGAGTCACTCTCTCCTCTCCTAAATACAAGAGATTTACTGACTTTTCATCATATGACGTTTCATCACTCAACAATTAATCATAGAAATATAATCACTAGATTTTTAATCACGTAAACACTTAATCACTTCAAAGATTAAAAAAATACGTTTAATTATATAATAATATTATTTATGTAATTATGTTTTTATTACGTTAAATTTTTAGGACCTTTGACTTTTTAGAGGTTCTTTGCAAAAATGGGTCGCAAGCGACGCAAGAATGATATTTTTAAAGGATTTTTTAAAAATTTACAAAATAATGAGATGAAAAAACATCATTTTAGAGAAAACATATTTGGTATAACACCGTTAAAACGCGGAAATTCTCAAAGTGATTAAAGTTTTCGGAGTGATTAAGTGTTAACGTGATGGAAACAACACGATTAAAATTCTATATATTAATATTCCGTGATTAATAGTCGGGTGGTGAAACGTCGAGTGATGAAATGTCCTTAGACCATTAAAAAGAAATCAAAATGTTATTTTCGTTAACCAAGGAGTATTTTAATTCAGATTCTTCAAATAATATTCAGATTTATGAAAACCATTACATTCACCTTTTGCTGTCCTGGGGAGATATGGTTCTTAACTCGGGAGAGCAACTCATCTAGGTGAAGGGTAACACCGAATGTAAAAAGCCCGGGTAAGAGCACATAAAAATGGCCTTGTGCCAAACTTGAGTTGGTGCTCACCAAGTAAATATCATACTCCGGTTGGTGGGGAAGGAAATGGTGTTGCCCTTGCACTCATAAAGAATTCGATTCTAGGGGGTTCAGAGTGTAGCTTCAGGTCCCTTAAACACAGTTCAACATGTTAACAAATATACAAGTGAGTTATATTTAGTCAAAAACCATAGCATTCTCTTTAAAAATAGCCTTGTGCCAAACTTGGTTAGTGCTGCTCACCAAGTAAATATAATATTTTTGTTTGCATGCAGAGCCGTGTTTAGAGGATCCTAAGCTACACTCTGAATCGACTAAAGTTACATTCTCTTTGGGTGCAAGAGAAACGCCATTTTTTTTCACCCGATTTATTAAATCAGGGACAAAACATTTTTGTGAGTCTCTCTTTATTTTGTAATTATTTATCTGCCATTTTCCTTGGTATAAAATTTATATATCTTGATTTAGTAAGGAAAATACCTCATGACATTCATTTAGGGTTAAAAACAAGGGTTTATTTTCAAGGGGTACACATGTGACAAAGAGTCTCTTGATATCTTTTCTTATTTCCTGACTCACATTTACACATAGTCCTTTTATACTATTAAAGGGCTATTAAAGGGTTATTTCATTATATAAAACATTAAACCTCAGAAAAATAAATTTAATCAGTATGGTAATTTATCCAAATATCCCAACAGCAGCAGGAAAAGTAGTAGTAGCAGCAACAGTGAATCCAGTAATCAGGTCTCCAATTTTGTAAAGTAACAAATCTATTAAATCTGGCTTCATTAAATAAGGCAGACTTATCTCTTGTCTGCTCTGTGATTGGTTGGGTTTAATTTACCTTCTATATATAATGAGATGTTCCAATCTCCATGATCATACCCAGTAGATCAAAAATGATGCCACAATTTCATTTCAATTTTACTCCAAAATATATAGATTTAATAGACTGACACTTGGTTATAAATTCAAAAATTGTTGGCTTAACTTTGTTATATTTTTTTTGTTTGTTTTTTGTTTTTGTGTTAATGGTTATGACTTTGTGGTCGAGTGTGGTGTTGTACAGTATAAGATAGAAGAAACAAGACAACAGTATTAAGGTTAACAAATATATTCACAAAAATACATAAATAGTGGTAAATGGCCTGGCAGCATAGCGGCTCCTGGCAGCTAGCTGAAATCCTCTTTCTCTCTCTGAGTGACGAGAGAGATCACATATATAATGAACGGAAGAGTTCATCTTGAGGGCTGTTTCACCCCACAGCATTTTGATAAATCTATAAACCTACAAACTAGAAGAGCAGATATCGGTTGGACTGTCTGTTCTGTCTGTCTCAATTGTTAATCGATTAAGAATTACTTTTTAGAGGAATTTTTCGGACAATTGTCCTCATCTTTATTTTTATATCTTTTTTTAAAATATTTTTTTAAATATTTTTTAAGTATAAAAAAAAAAAAATTTTTTAAATAAATAAAAAAATAAAATATATAAAAAAAAATATAAAAAAAAATATAAAAATAAAGTTGACAATTTTCCGAAAAATTCCTCTAAAAATATTCATCATACCTCATCTCAAGGATTTCGAAAAAACAATAAGAATTACTTGTAGAAATTTCATTATGAATAATGGTCAGAAGAAGCTTCTAACAAGTAGGGATGAGATGAGCATATTCTTTAATAAAAGAATATTGTCATGGCCCTAGTTATTAGTATGCCTATTATTTTCTTTATAACAAAAATAAAAAACCAGAGTCTTTTATATTCTCTTCTTTAACCTATTTTTATCTTCTGAATGAAATTCTAATCAAAATCAAAATAAATTTCTATGAAGCAAAAAATAAAAAAAACAATAAAAAAGATTTTTTGGAAAAAATGAAAACTGTTGTAAATAGATTTAAGACTTTAAGGTAGAAATATTGAGCTTGTCTAGAAATATTGATTTCGTCTTAAAAAATATTGAGTTTGTCTAAAAATATTGAGTTCATCTCAAAAATATTGAGTTCGCCTAAAAAAATATTGAGTTCGTCTCAAAAATATTGAGTTCATCTAAAAATATCAAGTTCATGTAAAAATATCAAGTTCGTCTAAAATATTGAGTTTGTCTAAAAATATTGAGTTGAGTGCGAAAATACACTAATACCGTTCAAACTGCATATGTGTTAACAAAAGTCCAAGTGAGTTATATTTTTGTTAACGTGCAGAACTGTATTTAAGGGATCCTAAGCTACACTCTGAACCAGCTAAATTTAAATTCTCTTTGAGCGCAAGGGCAACACCATTTTTTCACACAGACTACATTGTCAAAGGTAAAATTTGTCTGTAGAGCCCTGTATTACATGAACCAAGGACTATAAAAACATCATTTTTCATGTTGATAACCAAGGGAGGTAATTCAAGCACAACTTAAATAATTTGAAATGAATTCAGTTTTCTATTCATTTTTTTTTCATTGTTTTGTTTTTTAGTTGGCTTTTTTGTTTTTTATAAATTTCTGTAAAAAAATAGTTAAAAAATGAAACGTTTCAATTTTTGTTTTTAATTTATTTTTTTCTTCTAATTAATTTAATGAATTTATTTCATTATCTAATAAAAAAAAAATGCCTAGGAGAGATTTTTGTTTTTTTCTTTAAAAAAGACTGTAACCTAAGATTTTGATTGTTGATTTTTGTTTCACTTAATTTTTTTAGACAGCTTTAAGAAAAAATGTTTATTATTGTTTTTTTTTTAATACTTTTTAAAAATTTTTGACATTATTTCTTTAGCTTTTCTGTTGGTTTCATCTTTTTATTTTTGAGATTTAATTTTTTTTTCTCTCTTCATTGATCCTTCACAAACACATACACGTTCTCCTAACTTTTTTTCCTTTACTCACTTATAATAATCTTTCTTTCAGTTACTGTCATCATCACCATTTTCCTTCTCTCCCTGTTTTCTAACAAATACCCATTATTAAATATTGGCCTTTTAAGGGTCCATTTGTTTCATCAGAGTAGAAGAAGACTCTCTAATCAAAAAGGCACTAATTCTGGTTTTGTTAATATTTTTAGATCCCATTCTTTTCTGTTTTATTAAAAAAAAAATTTTTTTTCTCAATTCTCTTTTTATTAAAATCTTGCGTTTCTTTTTTTTTCTTCTCTTCTGTTTTTTCTTTCTTTTTTCTTCCATTTTCCCCTTTTTTTCTCTCTCTTTCTTCAAAAGATTTCTTTAAATCTTTTAAAATCTTTTACAAATCTTTATTTTCTCTCTTTGAAAAATAAAAAAATCTTTGAAAATATTTCTTCTTTAAAAATGAGAATCTCATTGTAAAAAAAATCCTAACAACAAATAATTCATGTTTGACCAGCTTTTCTGAACTCTATCCTTATTTCCTAATCCTTGAACAACAGTGATACATTTTTGATAAATGATAAATAAATAAAATGGTACAAGTGACCATTTATTTTCTTTGTGTACCAAACCTCTTGAAAACTATTTTGTGCTGAATGTTTTTCTTCATAGTTATTATTTGTTCATTATTTTTGTTTTCCAATATCTTTTGAACCAGATATAGAGATTTAACTCAACAACAATACTCCATTAAAGGCTAATATTTGTTTTCTTCTTAGTATTATTTAAACAACCAAATATATAAATATTAAAAATTATTTTTTTTGTCTAATAGCAAATTATTTTTTTCCAATATCTTTTGAACTAGATATAGAGATTTAACTCAACAGCAATACTCCATTATCCAAATAGAATAAAATATTCCTTTTAAAGGCTAATATTTGTATTCTTCTTAGTATTATTTAAACAACAACCAAATATACAAATATTACAAATTATTCTTTTGCCTATTCGCAAATTATTTTTGTTTCAAATATTTTTTAAACCAGATAAAGAGATTTAACTGGATACAGGTACTCCATTATATATGAATAAAACTAAATGTTTTTTTTAATCGTTAATAATACCAGCAACAAAGATAAGTAGTCAGTACCCTCCGAGATCCCAAACCTAACAACATGTGTGTTGCCCGTGGACAATTTGAGTGAACTCAAAATACTCTATTATGAACAATTAAAATATTTTTTTAAAGGCTAATATTTGTATTCTTTATTATTATTTATACAACAACCAAATATACAAATATTGTAAATAATTCTTTTGCCTATTCGCAAATTATTTTTGTTTCAAATATCTTCTAAACTAGATTTAGAGATAAATAAAATAAAGGCCGATGGAATTATTATAACTTTTGGTGAAGAATTTTTGTCAGTGAGGAATGAAAGGAAAATAGATTATTAAGAACTTTTGTGAAAACTCATGTTAAAAAAAAACAACTGGTATTTCAAAATTAAAATCTAAAAATACTTTAACATCCAACTGAGAATAATTGTAAATAGTAAGTGCTTCCATTGGTAACATTTTGTTGTGGGGACATACCCTGATATCCTTCAATATGGACTTGTCCATTGAGTTACTTCGGGTTGAGTCGAGATGACTCCTGCTGAACCTAACTAACCCAACCCTTCTTTGTACACTAACCCTAACCCTCTTCTGTTGATATAAATTGCTATTCTATTCTCAACCAGTTGTCATCTTCATTTTATCACCAAACGCCAGTCTACAACACATTTAAAAAAGCTATTTGTATCTTATTGATCTTTTATAATAAATACTAACCATAAGAGTGGTTCTTAACTTCTCCAATGGTAATCTCAAGTTTTGTAATAAAAAGTAATATGAATATTATATCTACTTAGTGAGCACCAACCCAAGTTTGGCATAAGGCCAGTTTTACATTTTTTCTGAATAAAGGAATCCAATAACACATCTCTGCTTCTGATGCTCATCCATGACAAGAGTTCCTTTCTTCGTCTCTCACATCATAAATATCTGTAACAAAGAGATGAAACTTTCAGATCATGAATAGATAGGTTCAGTCATCTTAAAATGCAATTTGCAATCCCCTCTGATCCATTCAAGTGAAATAAAAAAATAGGAGGAATTAATTTTGGAACTACCCTTATAGTAATAATACTACTAATAATAATGATCATTTTAATAATAATAATAATGACAATATTTTTTTTTAAGGATAAACAATTTTTAATTATTTTTTTTGATAAGATGAGGTATGATAAATTTTACTAACATTATTCAGACTATTGTCCTCATCCTTGTTATTTTCTATCTGACTACGTTTCAACTGAATTACCCTACGATCTTCCCAAGGTGAACTTAATAAGTGTTATCAATTTTAGCCACCTAAAAAAAACCTGAAGGATAAGGATTGAAACATAGTGAGACAGAGAACAAAGATGAGGACAATAGTCCAAATAATGTTTGTTTAATTTTTGAATTAATTGAAAAAATTAGATATAAAAAAAGATTGTGACTTAGTTTTTTTTTTCTTTAATTGAATTTTTTTAATGAAGATCATGATAAGTGTTGTAATTGTAAGTTGGAATCTCATCCTCGTGTCGCCACTTGTTGTCCGAGTGTGGTGTTGCATACAGTATAGTATTTAGATATAAGAAACAAGATGACAGTATTAAGGGTAAACGAATATATTAACAAAAGATACATAAATAGTGGCATACGGCTTGGCAGAATAGCGGGTTCTTTGCTGCTATGCTGAAATCCTCTCTCTCTCTGGGTGACGAGAGAAATCATATTTATAGTGATTCGAAGAGTTCATTCTATGGTGTGTTTCACCTCACAACAATAAGTAAAATATTTTTTTTAGATTATTGAAATAAAAGCTATTGAAGCAAGAGAACTTTTTAATATTTGAAGATCTCAACACCATGACTTGAAAGCTATCAATTGAGTTTAAAAATATAAAAAAGAGATTGTTTTGACATAGACTGAACAGTCTTGTCAACAAAGAGAAAAGCTTGTCACCCAGAGCAGTGGGGTGACAAAGGTCAGCCCACATAGCTCATAACTTGATGGCTTGCCATTATGAAGTTTTTGAAATCTCTCAACCATGTCCAGCTCCGACCTTAAAGAAGAAACAAACAAAAAAAACAAAGTGCGGAAACTTTTCTTTTTTTTTTTGTTTTAATTTTTTTTATTTGTAAAATTATTTGGTTTGATGATTTTATGTCGAAAAAAAAGAAAGGTAAATTAATCGGTGTATGGACCTTTCAGCACTCAGCGTTTCATCACCCGACTATTAATCACTGAATATTGATCACTAGACTTTTGATCACGTTTTTTTTTATCACATGGACGAATAATCACTCTGAGAATTTTAATCATTTGGGGATTTCAAAAAGGGTTTGAAATAATAGATTTTAATCACTCGTAAAAATAACCCCCAAATTATCGAAGATCCTAAAAGTTTAACGTAATAAATAACATTATTACATAAATAAATCTAATTTTTTTCTTTAGAGTGATTGAATGTTCAGGTGATGAAAAAACCACATGATTAAAAATCTAGTGATTCTAATTCCGTCATTCGTATCGTATCGCACAGTTATGTCCATAGTGTAAAAATTGGTTTCCTCGAAAGGAATAGCAGGGGTACCGCTTGCAGGTTTGTTACTTGCCCTTGTACAGTACCTGGTATTTTTAAATGGTCACCCATCTAACTAGTGACCAGGCTCAACATTGCTTAACTTCGGTGATCTAATGGGAACCGGTGTCTCCAACGCGATTTGACTGTACACAACTCTAATAACGTGATTAATAGTCAGGTAATAAAATGTCATTTGACGAAAAGTCCGGAAAGCAATTTAATCTTTTGTTGTTGTTGTTGTTGTTGTTGAGCAGATATACAGAATCTGAAAGAAAAAGAATAATTTGTTGTTGTCTAACATTGAGTTCTTCATTTCAGTATTTCAGCCTTATGCATTTGGTTGACCCTGGGGCTCTGCCACCAGACAAGGCCCAGCCAGGATATTTGGTAGGTCTGCCTCACCTGTCTCATTATCCAAATCACCCCAACCCACCCATCCCAAATAACCCACCCACCAACCAGGAAAGCACAGTTGGGGCACTTCAAAAACTTTCTTTTTTTTTTTACCTTTCTCTCAAAATCTAAGTTTGGATCTTTCTTTCAACCTTTTCTTTATTCTCTTTGGTTATTTTCTCATCAATTGTTAAATCCAGTGCCATTATTTCAGGTAAAAATGGGGTCAGATAAATCCAAGATGAAATAAGGGGTCGGATAAATCCAAGATGAAATATGGGGTCAGATAAATCCAAGATGAAATATGGGGTCAGATAAATCCAAGATGAAATAAGGGGTCAGATAAATCCAAGAT
>JAUZSX010171520.1:0-16654 GCA_034780655.1 Idiosepius hallami
AATGCAATGGTTTCGACTGGGATTTGAACTCGCGTACTACGATTTCCGAGCCCGAGCTTTTACCAATGCTCCACCGTTGCTGCCCAATGGGCATTGATATATATATTTATTTATTTATTTAAGTGTAGACACGGAGTCAACAGCCTTTCGGCCTGATGACCACGCAGGCAAAAAACTGACAGTCACCGAAGGCTGTTGACTCTGTGTCTACATTTGACACGCTCTATCACTGATATTGAGCACTCTAACTATAAATTTAAGCAAACTTACTACACTGATTAATATATATATATAATGAAATAATGAATGGTTTAAATCTAAGAAAATTAGTCTTGATTTGGCAGTAATTTTAAGATAATTGTTTTCCAAGAAGGTATCAATTAAAATACTATTATTCCTAATGTTTAACTTGATAATAATTAAATCATAAAATTGTTTCCAATTGAAAAAAACAATTTAAAAAAATTCAATATAAAAACAATTTTGAAGTGCAATAGACGTGGTAATCTGCAATTGAAAAAAAGTGTAATTATCTTGGAAATATAAAGATTAGAGAAAAATATTGACATTTTTCAAATAATTGATAGAATGGAATAATATCTATATAATATCTATCCAGATAATAACTGGGGAAGTCCACTCTATCTAGTAGGTAGGCAGCTGAATTTTGAAATCATAATAGACAAGTTCAAATCTTATTTGCATTCATAATTGTACTAATATCCTTGAGAAAGATATGAATCCACACATTCAAACGACAAAAGAATGTTTATCAAATAATGATTGTTTGCTGCATAAAATGACCTATAAAGGTTGATATGCTGTAAAACAATAAATAAACAAATTAAAATGTTATTTTAAGTAAAAGCAGCAACAATTTGTCTTTAGTCTGATAATATTACTGTTATTTCTAAAAGTATACATGTTAGTTGTATGATGGTTTTACTTTCTACTATCTACATATCAGTATTGACTTGGCAACTCTGAAAATTTTAAGTATGACAAAAGAAAGAAGAAAAAAAACCACTGACCATTTATCAAAGCAAAAGCTACATTTTGCAAGTTATTTTTAGGATTGGGTTCTAATGTAATTGATAGAATACCAATAGTGAATATACATGTAGTAATATTATGATTAATAGTAAGTTTTTGAGCTCATAATAATTTTTCCTATTTAAATGAATAGATAAAAAGGCTGTATATTAATTTATATTGATTTTTCCTATTTTCATGTGCTATTTTTGGAGAGGAAAAATTTCACTTTAAAAGCTAATCAGTACAAAAGAAAAATAATGTTATAAGAACAATTTTTTTCTTCTCTTTCGATGTATCATTTCAAAGGCTGATACATCTATATTGTTTTTTAGACTTTATCTTTATGAAAATCTTATTTCCATTTCTAATATAATAATTCCTTGCTAATTGCTAATTTTTTTTTTATCAATATTTCTACAGAACTGAGACCAGATTCAGATTAATATCCTCTCTTAAGCAAACACACATGCATAACTAAAAGAAAAAGATTTGATATTCACATATAAATTGTTAAATTAATTTTATAAAAAATATAAAAATTTTTTGAACAATTAAACTTTTTATTTTCTTTGTTTATTTCTATTTTGTTTTATGTCTTTATTTTATTATCTAAAAGCCTTCTTTCATTTCAGCCTTGATCTTTGATTTATGGTTTTTAGTTTAATATTTTATTTTCATTTTATCAAAATCTTGACTTTTAGTCTTCTGTCACTTGATTAATCTAAACTATTGAATTTTTTATTGACTTAATATCTGGTATTTCATGTCTTTTATTTAGTTTCCTTTGTTGGTTATTGGTAATTATGTGTAATTATTTTTATTTTCTATGTTGTAAGCATTTAGTCATGTGGTCATCAGCAAAACAAAAAAAAAACAATCACTTTTAATGACCTATAAAAGCAGTAGGTGCAATTTAAAAATATTGCATACAAAATAATTTTTTCTGTAAGTTTTCTAGGCAAAATTTTGGCTTGTTCCAAACAAATTTGTATTTAATGCAAAAATATTGACTGTCACCAATGATTCTTTTTTTTTTATTAAAGATTATTAAATTTTCAAAAATGTGTAACATCTGCACTTGTTAAAAATAGTTTTGGCATTCAATCACCTATTCTTCCTTCTTACATTGGAAGTGTAGGACACATAATAAAAAATTAGAGAGATATAGAACTTTAGGCTTGTAACCTATATAAGTTTTATAGGTTGATGGATTTTTCTCTAGATTTGCAAAAAGATAGATGATTTAAATGATCTTGATGAGTGTGTGAAATTGTAAAAGAAATATATAGTAATTACAAAATTTCTGTAATAAAAGACTAAATCAGTTCAAGTTAGTCCAGTATAAAAACCATTTCAATACTAATAGAATAAAAAACAAAAGAGTTGTTAAAGGTCAGAAAAATCCTAACTTAGAAGACTGTTTTTTGCTCAATAACAGTCTGAAACGGTTATAGTATAGTTCAGTGTTGTTTTTTTTTATAAAAAGAATAACTCCTACAATTTACTTGATTATTAGTTCTCTTTATTTAACTTGTTCTTGGATAATAATGGTATTTCTCTTTAGGATTTATTCTTTTTCTTGGATTATAATGACAAATATCTATTCCAATCACTGGCCACTGTAATACCACTAGGTCCAAATAACTCCTTGATGAGTCCCTCTAAAGTATATAAAGTAATGAATTGTTATTGTGGGATGACAGTGACTTTAATTATTTGAATCCTCTATTTAAGCATGCTTTCTTCAAAGGGGTTCTTAATGTGTGTTGAATTGGCTTAGAGTAAATAGCAAATGAGTTATGTAATATGAAATCTCACAAATAGTAAATACAAACTGCATGTAATGATTCCTTGTATTATTTATCAACAGTTGTTATTTGCATATTGCACATTACACCAATATAATGCAGTTTTTAAAAGCAAAATTAATAAAAGATAAGAATCTTGTAAGTTTGCCAATGGCCCCAGTAGCAGCCATATATGATTTAGGAAGGGTCTTTCAAATTGGTTATCCAATATACAAAACTAACATCTGGTTTTGAAATGCAATTTACAGCTCCTTGGTAAATTTCATAATTTTCAGCCAAGAGATGATTCCATTATTATAACCACTTAATACAATGATGTGAGAAATTAGGACTTCCTTACGTATGATTAGAATTAATTTTTGCCCACTTTTCTGTATGAATTCAATGAAAAAAAGGGTTTGTCCAAGAAATCATTTTTTATTTTCATTAAAAATTGCTCAGTGACTTAATTGAATTAATGTCCAACAGATTTCTCTTCTAATTGTTGTGTTTTTTTTTTGTTTTTTTTTAACAAATTTAAGAAAAAAATTTTCTACATAACTTATTGGCCAATGATGACAAATATTTTATGTCCATTTTGTTTCTCTCTCTCTTTCTAGCCTACCCTCTTTCACTGTCTCTCTCTGTCCTCCTTTCTCTTTCTGTGTCTAAGATTGCTGTAGTTTTCTTTTTCAATTTTTATTAAACAATTTTGGTAAAATTTTGCATATAGACCTACTTTACTGATACCATCAATACAATGAAACACAGTTTCAAATATTAACCATGCCATGAACTTGATTATGTTACTTTAACATGAAAAACTAGAAGAGTGCTTTATAATCAGACATTGCCTATAGAAATCCAGGCAACGCCAGGTCAAAGGCTGCCAGTGAATAAATAAGAAGAAAGCAAAAGGAATGAGATGAGAAAAAGAATTTTGAATGGAACCGAAAAAAAGGAAATGAATGTAGTAGAAAAAAAAACTGATAAAAGAATATAGAATTATAAGGAGAAAAAAACATCAATATATATCAAAAGAAATTGTGAAAACAAAAAAATGGGAAAAAATATAATATTTTCAAAAATAGAATAATGATGAAACTGAGGACAGTTCTGGAAAGCAATAAGTTCAATAATAGAAGCAAGAATAATGTAAATGTTCATGCATTTGGACATTTTGTTTATTTCATTAGGTTCTTTTTTCATTGTAAAAAAAACTTTTTTTTTTTTTCATGTATTTTTTAAGAATTTCATTTATTTTCTTATTTTTAATAGAAAGGGAACAAAGTCAGCTCCTATGTGCAAAATAGTGTACATTTGAAAAAAATAAGTTGCTAAAGCATAATTCAGTCTGAAGAAAACTTTTTTCTTCTAATTACAATGATAGATGTATTACAGCTATTGCTGTTACTTTTTGGCTTATTTCTCCAAATTTTACCTCGCCTCTTAATTTAAAAAATATCTATCTATCTATCTATCTATCTATCTATCCTCTTTTTCTCTATATGTAATGTTGTGATTATTCTTATGTCTTGTTAACCAATTAATCTTATTTTATTTCAATTTGATTTGATGTTATCAATTATTTTCCCTCTCAAACGGAACACTTTAAACAGATGTGCTTTTTTGACAACATTGGCTTCTTAAGACCAAAACCAAACAATACAGCATAGGACAATGTTTTTATTAGAAGTTATAAAACTTTATTTAGTGATAAATTGCAATTTTTAAAATTTTATGTAGACCTTGTTTTTAATTCATTGATATTTTATTTTATTGCTTTTTTCTAAAGACTTTTATCTTTCATAAAGAGGATTAGATATCTTTAGAACTTTTTTTATCTTTTTGTTTTTAAATCAAATATACAAATGATATTTTTTTATATCAATATGAATCATTGTATTTTTAAAAACCTTTTCTCTCTCTTTCGTTCTTTTGGATTATTTTCTTTTGTTCTTATGTAAAGTTGATCTTTAAATTTTTTTCCAAATTTTATGCTTGATGTTATTTTAATGCTTTTGTTTTCCCTTTTTAGTTATTTTGAAATTTGAGCAATGGTATCTTTTTTTTTTCTTTTTATTTCATTTTTAGATATATTCATGTAGATGTTTTTTATGTGTGTATATATAAATCTTGAATTTTTTTAACTGATTTATCTTTGTGAACATTTTGTGAAGATTTTAAAAGTATTTCTTTGTCATCATTTTTATTCTGACAATGTCACTATAAAAAAATGGAATCATTTGCAATGGTCACTGGTTAAGGCAGGGCACAAGCGTTTAAAATTGACAAAAAATCAGTTAATTATCTCATCAATATGAAATGGTCAACAATTAAGAAGTGACTGATGATGAACTTTATAAGAGTGTATTTTTCCCATATTTGATTGACAAATATATTTTTTGGTTACATGAACTTTCTGTCCTTCATTTGTTACCACATCTATTTTATTTAGATTTTCAGGACAAGATCCTTCATGATTTTTATAATAATTTTAAAAGAAATATATTGAATTCAAAATATAAAATCAAGTCTTGTTGCCTGATTCATTTTGTAAAGACTATTGTACAAATAATTATAATCAGCTGAAACAATTAAACTCTAAGAAAAATGGCATTTATATTCAACAAAAACAGACAAGATATAAATCAGGAATAAATTGGCCATTCTAAAGATTTTAGTATTCTAGATCAATACTGAATATTTGGTAATTGAATTTATTCCTCATTTTATCTGTTCTTGTTTGTTTTCTTCTAGTTTTCCATCTAATAAAAAATGATAATAGATTTATATATGTAAAATAATATATAATTATAGGGTGGGGTTAGATCTTAACTTTGATTTCTTATGGGTGGTTTTTGAAAAAAAGAAGTGATTTGGAAGAAAGTGAGTGGGATGAGATTTAGAGGGTGATTGACTTGAATCCCTGGAATCCCTATCCTCTGTGATGAAGAGCAGGAGTAAATCAATTTTTAAGCATTCATATTGTTGTCATGGTGGAAAACAAATTGATCACAATTGTTTGTCTTGCCATTTTTTAAATTTTATTTTATGCATTTTTTGTTATTTATTATTATTGAAATTTTTTTTTCTTTTCTTTCTTTTTATTCCTTTTTGTTTTCTATTTTTTCCCAACTTTTGTCTTATGTTTTTTTAAGGTTAATTTTGTGTATCTTTATTAATCTTTTTGGGGTTTTTATCGTTCTATCTTATATTTTTATGAATTTTTTTTTCATATTTATAATTCTTTCTCTATCACATTTTTTTCCACATTTTGCTTTAAGAATCAATTGTTTTTTTATAGAAATTATTGTAATATTTATTATTATTATTATTATTATTATTATTATTATTATTATTATTATTATTCATCTCCTGTTTCTTAATTCATTTTTGTTTTTTCTTCCCATTTTATCTTCAGTTTGTAAAATGTTTTCCATTTTTTCCCCTTTCATAACTCTGCTTATTTTACTTGCTTTATTTGAATAATTTTTATTATGACTTCTTTTCCTTTATGCTTTATATTACCCATCATATTTTTTATTTTTACTTTCATTGGTTTTGACAGGTTTTTTAAATTTATTCTTTTATTCTTAACTCATTCTTTTATTCTTTTTTTTAAAACTCATTCTTTTTCTTTTAACTCATTCTTTTCTTTTTTTAAAACTCTTTCTTTTATTCTTTTTCTTTTAACTCATTCTTTTCTTTTTTTAAAACTCGTTCTTTTATTCATTTTTTAAAATTCATTTTTTTTATTCTTTTTCTTTTAGCTCATTCTTTATTTTTTTTTAAACTCATTCTTTTATTCTTTTTTTGATCAATGTTTTCTTTTTCATTTGTTTACTCAATCTTTTCTAATTTTCTTTCTTTAATAAGCCCAGTTTTTTCTTTTTTTCTCCTTTTTCTTTTAATGTTTTGTATATTTTCTCAATCATTCATAGATTTTCCTACTCATTCATTCACTTTTTCATTATATTTCTCCTCTAATGTAATTTTTTATTGTTCTATTATTTTTCATTTACCATTTTTTACTTTTTTTTTTTCATTCTCACAATTTCTTGAAATATTATTTATTTTTACATGTTTTTCCCTGACTGAATTTCAAGAGTATAATGTATCTTTATCTCAAAATGAATTTATATATATGTTTCTGGCCAAATATATCTCATTCCTTTTCAACTTGTCATTTCTTCATCTTCAATAGAAATACACCATCATAATTCCCTAGTCTTTGGCAGACATTCTTTCAGAGAACATATCTAGGATACTTGGCCAGTTGTTGGCACCAAGTCTACTTATTATTCAAATCATACGTTTTACACACCATGCTTTTCATATCTAAATTGTCACCTTTTGAGATTTCTGTCTTCTCTCTTTTTCTGTTCTTTATCTTTTCAATTTATTTATCTCTCTTTGTTTTTGATGTTTTTTTTCATGGTATTCTTAGTTAAAGAATTTATCTCTCTAATTACTTCATACGTTCATCTTTAGAATATTTTAGATCCATACTTTACTTTTACTTTCCTAATTTAAATACTTGCCATATATTGTTTTTATTTTATTTTACATTTTCTTTGCTTGAGTTCCCAACCTTTTTATATTTTCATTTAGGCTTTCAAATCATTGCCTTTCCTACACTTGTTTACCTGGACAGTAAACAGTTCCTTTCTTGATATATTACCATATTCACCATATTTCCTTCTTGTCCTTGTACCTTTATGAATCTCAGTCTCAACCTTTTTCCTATTCTCTTGTATCTTTTGTTCACCTTTATAAAGTTTGGGTTCCATATTTTTTTTGTTGATTTATTCCATTTTCAATACTTTTTTCCCCTTTCTTAGGTTGATATTTTTCATTGCTTTTTTTTTACTTGTATTTAAAAACAAATCAATTCTTTTTTTTTCTTTCCTTCTCCATTCATACATTTTTTTAGTCTAAAATATTCTTTCTGCTTTTGTTGTCATCCTCTTTTTTTGTAGGGTTCTCTTCTTCCTTTTCCTTATCCCATATATATACTTTTTTTTTATCCCATATATATACCTTTTTTATCCCATATATATCTTTTTTATCCCATATATACTTTTTTATGTGAGAAATCTATTTTTCTCATTCCAGCCTGTTTTATAGAATAAATATCTTCCTAATCTTTTATATATTACGTTCATCATAACTTATTCTTATATTTTCTATTCTCCTTTAAAATATCATGAAGGTGATCAACTGAAAGTTCTTTCTCAACTCAGTCTCACTCTTCCCCAATTTTGCTCTCTGTATTTAAAAGATCTGTAGACATATTCCTCACCGCCCTTTACATTAAAATCAATATATTAGGTTTTAAAATGACATGAAAGAAGAAGTGTCATTATTAATTTGTAAGTTGTCTCATTTGTGGTCTACTGCATCTCCTTTGGCTGTCTACCTTCAGGGATTCTATTAAAAAAATATCGACTAAATATCCATTTATATGCATGTCTAACATTACGTGTATGAATAAGTTGGTGAAATAAACATCAATACTTTTTTCTATCTTGTAGTAAATGTTTTCTGCAGACACATGCAAAGGCGTAAGAATCTAAAAAAATAAAAATGTAAAAATAAGTTTGTATATTGTTATTGTTGATAAGATTTTACAATGCCTTACAATCTAAGATTCAATAGTTTAAGACCAATACCTTTTCAAAGTCATTGAATTTATTCATATTTCCTTTGTTATAATATCGCTGGATAGATATTCCCTATTATCTTATTAAAACCATCCATTTAGACCAGAAGCTCCAAACCAAGGGTGCAACATTAAAGGGAGTGTGAAAAGTGTTATTGTGTATATTTCAAGCTAGAGTTTTGTAAGATTTATTTGAATATTAAATCTGTAATTTGTTTTTTTTTTCTTTTAGTTTGATTTTTATTCAAAAAATGAAATATCTTTTTTGGTAAAAGATGTTGAATCATTCTAAATTTTATCCTTAGACAAATTAAATTCTAGGGGACACAAAATCTCAAAAAAAATCATTTATTGTTACAAGATTAAGAAAAGGTTGGCAACCACTGGTTTAGATCTATGACCAAAGAATACTATATGTATATGTACTTCACCATGAAGTAACAGTTTGATCAAATTATACTTAATGTTTCTACTGACATTTTCTCACTACTTATTCAACATAGCATGTATGCATTCTTGAATGATAACAACTAAGAGTTTTGAAAATATTCCTGTGTTCTTATACAAGCATACCTGGTTCATATTTGGGAAGCCAGCATTGGTAAAAAGCTTGAGCTCTGGAATCATATTATGCGAGTTCAATACCCAGTCAAAAACCATTACATTCACTTTTAATTGCCTCGGGTAGATGGGGCTCATTAACTCGGGGGAGCAACTCATGGATTGAAGGGCCACACTGAATGCAAAAAGCTTATGTACACAAAACATGTAAAAATGGCCTTGTGCCTAACTTGGGTTGGTGCTCGACCAAGTAAATATAAAACCTGGTTCAATATGGATTTTAAGTAGAAAGCAGCTGAATCAATATTTCTAGAATATGAAAACCTTGGTTTTTATTTAAGAATGCATAGTTAATATAAATACATATAAACACATACAGACATGCATTTGGGCAGCGATGGTGGAGCATTGGTAAAAGCTCAGACTCTGGAACCGTAGTACGCAAGTTCAAATCTCAGTCAAAACTACTGCATTCAACTTTAGCTGCCTCGAGCAGATGGGGCTCGTTAACTCGGGAGAGCAGCTCATCTAGGTGAAGGGTAACACCGAATGCAAAATGCCCGGGTAAAAGCATGTAAAATGGCCTTGTGCTAAACTTGGGTTGGTGCTCACCAAATAAATATAATACACAGACATGCATTAAATAATAATTATTTATTATCAGGCTTTGAGATTCTATTCCCAAATGTGTTTATTCATAGCTTTACTTGTACAATGGTGGTTTCTTTAAATATCTCTTCCTACTCTAGTGTTAAGCAATAATAATTACAGGTTTTATGATATAACACCAAGCAAAGATCAATTACCTGATTTCAGAATTCACAATGTTGAAAGGAATATTTATATTAAGCAATAACCTCATATTATGTAAAGACAAATCTATTAAACATAAATTATATCATTTTTATGGCATTGTGTGGAATAGGTTATGAGATTTTATTCAAATGTTGTCTTCACAAAATATCTGCTGAGGTGCTCTTCGGCCTTCGTCAAGTATTACTTGAACCAGTGGAGTATCATGTTGATCTAGGTAGCTTTCTTTGCAGCTTTGAACTTAGCCCTTTATTTATTCCACTGGGTTATGCTGTCCACATTCCTCAAGCATTATCAGGTATTATGTCAATCTTGATTAGGTATTGTTTAGTTATTTTTGCTTGCTTTGAGGGTTGTACCTTTCACATCCATATGAACGTTAATTTGAGCATATATATAATGTATGTATGTGTGTGTGTGTATATAAATATATATATATATATATATATATAATGAATTTATAAGTTTGTCACTTGTTTCCTTCTAATAAATTTTTAACTTTGATTTCTAATCTTGCAATTATTTTTTCATTAAATATTTTTCTTTAGTTTTAAACAAATTGTATTAATTAAAATTGTATCAGATTAAATAAATCATTGTTATTCTTGATGTTTTAAAATGTTTTAATTTGAAAAATAATATGGATTTATTATATGAAACCAGAAAAATAAATTGAGTTTTTAAAGTTAGGGATATTTTTGTTTTAGATTCAAAAAATGCTTTTGTTATAGAAAAGGTGTCTAATGATTATTTAAAATGAATATTTTGATAATTATTGCAACTAAAATTGTTTAATTTATTGTAACTTAAGTTTAAATGTACAAAAATGTTTGATAATTATTCATATATTTTTTGTTGAACAATATTGATATCATATTGACCAGACTATACATATAAAAAATGTTATTATAAAATGGTTTAGATTATACTCTTAAACAGTAAAAGATAAATACACTGCCATCAAACTTGATAAGTTAATAATCTAGATTCTGTCATCCTCTATATATTCCAATTGATTCTGCTTACCATTGTGAATGCAAAAATTCCAAAATAACTTATGAAATTCTTTTAAGGAAATTGAATCTAAAAATTTTATCTAAAAATCAAAGTATAACATTTAGATGAAAAATATTGATCTTTTCCAAAACACGGGTCGGTTGTGTTGTGTTATTTATATTAACAGAACAATTTGGCTTTGATGTTCTTGGCATAGGTATTATCTTAGTTATCATGTTGATCAAGACTTGATGTTTCTACCAATATTGTTACATACTCATTTTTGCTTGGGTTAATTTATTACTAAATCAAAGATTAATCAACAAATTTATGGAATTTTAACATGGCTATTATATATTTGTGGTTGTGTAAACATGACTTGTATCCAAAATCTTTTTCTTTTAAGACTTTTGATGTTAGGGTTATCTTTATTACTTCTTTGAGGTTTATTATTTTTTTATTTGGATTTTTTTTTCAAATAAGCACAGTAACAATGATTATTTACGCTATTGGTATTATATCCATTTATTTTACCTTTAATTTTGTGGAATATCATTTACTTGTTCTATATTCAAATATCTGCTCATTTCAATGTTTTGATTTCAGATATCTGAGCAAAAGGCTAAAAATATATGCATATACATAAATCTGTCTTAGGAATTAAACCTCACAAAATGATTGAAGCTTGAACTGAAACCGGGAGTGAAAGGAAAGTTAATGTGAATTTAATGACCAAGATAAGGGGAAAAAAAAGAATCAAAACTGAAAAATAATTATAAGTCTCTAAAATTCTATTCCATTTAGATTCTTTACTAATCAGAATAAATAGTTTTTTTTTTCAAATTCTTCATTAACTGTATTATCTGTGCAACATTTACATTCTATTCTCATGTGTATGAAAGAAGAACATTCTTTAGATTTATGTTTATTGTTTATGAATCCTTTAAATATGGAAAGGTTTTTTTGTTTTCTTTATTCGCTGAATAATTCTCTTTTTTTGCCTAATCAAACTGGATGCATTTCTTGTCTCTTCTCATTGGATTTAATTATTCAGTTGGGTGTATCATGATTTTTTAAGAATTTAAATAAATCTAAAAATTTCTAAATATATGAATTTTACTAAAAATGTTCTTGAATGCAAACAAAAGAGATTCATCTCAAAAATTCTGATTTATATATTAATTTATATTACATATATTAAATTAATTTATAAATTTATATACATAGGTTTCTCTAATTAATTTACCAGATGGAATTGTTTTGCTTGTTTAAATCATTTTGCTAGTCTACAATCTTTCATCATGAGTTGTAAAACATTTTTTTTGTAATGCTGTTGTCATTGATTTATGATCATGATTTAGAAATAGATGAATTGAAAATACTTGATAAAACTTGAACATTCTATTGGTCTATTGATTTTTCTTAGTAATGATCTTTTCTTGATTTTTATCCTACTATATCTCACTTAAAATATGCATTGAGTACAACTGCCATATATATTTTTATTTTTTATTTTTTTTAGAGGATTATTATATCTTCACAGTTACTTTTTTTTTCTTTTTATTGTACCAATAATATGTATGTTATTATATGCAATATATAACACACATGCGCAAATATATAAATGATTGTAGCAATAATCTTCATAAAAAAACAAAAATTAAATAACACACTATTTTACAAATACTTTAAATCTGAATTTGGATGAAGAGGTTTTAATACCATTTATTGAACCAATATGAAAGAATAAGAAGGAAAGAAAAACAAAACTTTTAAATTATGTTTTATTATTTTGCTCAGACAAAATCTTGAGAAAATATTTGTATATTCCAAAAGTTGAAACACTTAAAATGAATTCTTTTGTTAAATACGCCAATTTCTTAATCCTTCTTTAATTATTTAATATTCTTTTGTTTTATAAAAGTGTGTCTTTACTTTAAAACATCTATAAATTCTATATTTTTCAAACTAGATTATATTCTTCTTTGTCTTTTCATCATCGTTAACCCAAAATCATTCTGATAGACTCTAGAATTTTAATCAAATCCAGTGGGTTTACATCTAAACCCAAACCCAATCCATGTGGATGTATTAAACCTCCTGATTATGGATAACATTAAATCCCAAATGGCAAGTTCGTTAATGACTGGTAATGTGTAGACCTTGTCTATGGTGAAAAGATGCTGATCTCCAAGTTTGTGATGGTTAATCAGTCAAAGCAGAAAAAGTTATTGGACAGAGGATTAATCTGTCAGAATATAAATGTTGGTTTATCAGATTGTCTACCAACCATTTTGTATTTTACCTTCAATTTCTTGTGCTCCTATCTTCTTTTTTTCTTTTTTATGTGTCTATCACTTTCAGGAATATAATTCATGCTTTTTGATGCTTGATTTGATAAAACTGGAGTAGAGATACTGTCAATAGAATTAATTTCACTATCATTTCTGATTCTTTCCTTATGACTTTAAAAATATTTTGACTGTTATTATGCTTATGAAATACTTGAGTTATAGTTGTGAGATAAAAATTGATAAATCTTTTATACCAATTTTAATCAGAATAAGTGTGAAAAATGATGGAATAGAAACTATGATATGCACAAGAGGAAGATTGTTTAAAATAAAAAAAAAATAATAAAACCAGCAAAGAATCCATTGATAAGGTATTTATAGAAAGATTGTAAATAAATAATCTTTGATCTTTGTTTGATTTTTCTATTTTAAGATTCGTTTTTAATGGATTTTTACAAGAATTGAATGAATTTTGAAACTGATAATTTCCAATAATTAAAATACTTAACATGAGATTATTTGAAAATTATTTGTCATTCTGTTGTGGCTGACAACCACAATGATAACAGAACACACAGAGTAAAGATAAATGCTGTATTTACATAATTACAACTAGACAAGAGACGGTCTGCACAAAACTGTTTGTAAGCACTCGATCTGTAGACTGAAATCTTAGTTCTACTTCCGGTTACGCATGCGTGTTGGAATCATCCACCTGGAGGGGTGATCACCACAACACATTCATTTTTTCATTTTATTTCTAATATCTCAGCCTGAATTTTCTCCTTTTCTCACATATGTTTGGTAATTAATAACAATTAGTCTTTTACAAAAATTGTCTTTAATTTTTTTTTTAAGTAGAGGACAACAAAGAAATGAAAAGAATAAAGAATGGAAAGAGATTTATGATTTATTTTTGTTTACAATTGATTTCAATTAACTGGTTCAAATTGTTTCTGTTTAAACTTATGAATCAAATTAATGCATAATAATGTTAACATGTTGGTTGACTGAAATGAAGATTTTGTTGTTAAAAATAAATATTGCAAGTTCTCCCTTTCCCTTTTATACCTGCTTACCTCTTTTAGTTTGTTTTATGGTTTAAATGTATTCTTTAATGGTAAACTATGTAAACAATGAAGTAAAAGCCCAGATTAATAGTTTTCCTTTGTTATTCTTTTAGCAACAGGTGCAAATTTATTTATTTAGCTTTTTTCTTGTAACCAAAGCTACAAAAGCATATCATTACTTGTTATTTTTTTTCCTGGCTAGGGTAGTTCTATTAGTTAAAGATAAGACATAGGACCAGCTGAAGCTTTTGTGAATTGGTTTTATTAAGTAGGGCTATGACAACATGCCTTTAATGAAGAATATTCTTGTCATTACGTTACTGTTTTGTGATTTTGCCATTTCTTTTAATTTTTTACTTATGAGTATGATTAGGGCAACATGCTTTTATTAAAAAAATATTCTTGTCACAACTTTAAGAACTAGAGATGTGACAATCCTTTTCTTTTAATAAAAGCATATTGTCTTGTATCATAGAGCTATTAATAACTCTCTGACTCCTTATTGTAATACAATATACCATAAAAAATTTTTTTTTAAATTTTTATTTTAACTTTGTGTCTTTCTTTGCAAGTTGTATACATTTTTCCTCTTCTAACATAGTTGATGTTCACTACTTTTTGAACAACTTTATCTGAAATGACTGAAAAGGTTTTTATACTTGTTGTGAGGTGTAACACACTTTAGAATGATATCTTCCAATCACTATAAATGTGATCTCTCTTGTCAAAAAAGGATTTCAGCCTAGCTGCCAGGAGCCACTATGCTGCCAGGCCATATGCCACTATTTATGTATCTTTTGTTGATATATTTGTTAACCCTTAATACTATCATCTTGTTTCTTATATCTACACTGTATACAACACCACACTCGACCACGACCACAACAATACTGTAGACACCAAACCAAGCCAAGCCAAACAATATATTCTATGTTAACTTCATTTAATTTCATTGTTTCATTAGATTTTTAAAAATCTTTTTCCTTTATAGACTGTCAAATATTAGTGGAAGTTACTCAGTTGGTTTTATTTGGTGATAGATCAATTTTTTAGTTTTGTATTTGTTTTTTTTTTGTTTTTGTGATTTTCTTCCTCGTCTTCACCCACTGTTTGTGCAATGGTAAATGATAAACTGTAAATTATTGTAGTCTTTTGTAAATGTGATTGATTTTCTTATTTTCTTTCTCTTTTCAGGTAAATGCAGAAAGCCGCCGAAATCAACTCATGCGTGACATGGCTCAGCTACGTTTACAGGTTAGAACTCAATTATTTTTTTTATATCCATTAGATATTGTTGTACTGTGATATCTGAAATACTAATTAAGTAAAACAGACTTTGATAAGGCTTGATTATTAGACTTGTTTCTTTATTGTTGAGAAGATCTGTTTCAACCTGTCAAATTATATTGTGTCCTTCTGTTTATGTTTAATCTTAAGATTGTAGAATTTTGATGAAAAATCATTATTAATAGATTACTTTATTGTATCTTTTAAAAAAAAAAATTCTGATGAATTATATAGAAATAAAATATTTCTATGGGTAATTTATCTTTTGTAAACTAGATTATAATATTCAACACTTAATTTGAAATTCCTTCATATCCCCCCCACACACTCTCTCTCTCTCTCTCTCTCTCTCTCTCACACACACACAGACAGACAGAGAGATAATTCTTAGATTAGCATATTTTTGTTCCTTTAAAACCAGAATTGCAAACAGGAAGGAAGAAAATTGTGATGTAAAATCTAAACATAAGATTAGTGTTGTATGGTTGAATAGAAATCAGATCATGTTTTTAATTGTTAAAAAATGATGTGCCTATCTTTTTAGAGAACTAGAGATGCACAAATATATATTTTATTGTGCTGTGAATTTTGTATTTCTTTTAATAGTGAATTAATCTTTTTGCCATATCAGACAAATGAAATGCTTCATGGTTTCTCATTCAATTTAAGTAGTAAAAAAAAGTTTCTATCTTCTTTTAAAAGATAATATATTTTTTCCAAAGATTTTTTAATTTTTTATTTTAATGAATGATTGAACAAAGCCAGATTTTTGTCTCAAATTAACTCATCTCAAAATAAATATTTTAATAAAATCAGTTTTTGTTACATTTGTATCGAGTGTAACTTCAAGAAAAAAAATCAGAACAAAAATATACTTTGTAACTCTCCAGTTTAGTAAAATCATATTTATCTAAACAAATATTATATGTTAATGTTTATCATTCAGATTCAGCAAAGCAGATAATCTAATAAGATATACAATAATCTTAAACAATTAAGCCATAGAAAGTGACTTACTGTAGACAAGCTAGATTCAGATGGTGGTTGCAAAACAGAATATTCTTTATGGTTGGGCAGCGACGGTGGAGCATTGGTAAAAGCTCGGGCTCGGAAATCGTAGTACGCGAGTTCAAATCCCAGTCGAAA
>JAUZSX010171631.1:0-16652 GCA_034780655.1 Idiosepius hallami
CTGCTTAGGTGAAGCAGTAGTAAAAACTTGGACTCTAGAATCGTATTATACGACTTCAAATCCCATTGAAAACCGTTTCATTCACTTTCAGCTGTCATGGACAGATGAGGCTCGTTAATCGGGGAAGCAACTCATTTATGTGTAAAAATGACACTGACTTGAAAAACCTCGGTAGATGAGGTCCGTCAACTAAGTAACTCATCTAGAGGAAGGAAAACACCGATTACGAAAAGTCCGGAGATATGATGAGCACGAAAAACTAGTTTTGCGCCTGATTTGGTTTAGCGATCAACCAAAGACACATCATGTGTATGTTAAACCATGAATACAGTTCTTGAATCAGTTATCATTTGAAGCCAACTTGAACACTAATTACAATGATGGCCTGTAATCAGCAAATATGACAACAGTGATCTCTTCATCAACACACATGACAACCTCTTCATGAATACATGAACGTCGTCGTCGGCTGCCCACACGTGTCCGTGTATTGGGTTCTGTCGTTTGTGACCAGCTTATATTTGGGGGGGTGTTTATATTTAATATGACTGTTAAGTTCGAGTCGTAATACATGAACATTTCATCAATATATATTATGATGGTGATATCTGACTCAACGCACATTTTAATGGCAACCTTTTGCTCAACAGACATCAGAATTATGACTCCTTCATCCACAAATATAACAAGAGTGACCATTTTATGAACAAATACTACAATGGTAGTCTCGTCATTAAAAAAATATTCGAATATTATTGACCTTTTTATGAACATACAATAAAATGATGAGTCTTCATCAACAAATACTATTATGGTAACTTTACCATCAACAAATATTGTATGTATGTTCGTCCCTCGTGTTTGAGGATGGCATCACTTAGTGTTATATTTCCATTGGTGGCTGATGAGGCCGATATTTGCGAAAAATACTCTTCAACAAGTATTACCAGATGCCACATAAATCAATCCTCTCAATCAATTACCAACGAGTGACAAAATAAAATGTTTAACTAAAGTTTAATAGGCGAGTAGAGTTGTCATTTGAGGTTAATTTTAGCCAATGTAGCTAATTTGAAAGTCAAGAGGCTAAAAATATTTTCCAGAAAGTAACCACTTATTTTTTGTAAGAAGCTTTCTAAGTGTTCTATTTCTAGTTTCAAGAAACATAATTTTGTGATGAAATGAAAAGAGTACATGTTAAGAATAACAACTTCTTTAAATCTAGGAGTTATTTAGTACAATTATTTAAAAAAAAATGCCAGTGTCCAACTCCAAAACTATGACATTAAAGTTCAGTGGTCCTGTAGCATGTTATTGTCGGGCACTTTCACAACTGCAAAGCAAGTTGATTGGGTGTAAACAACAAAAAAAAGAAGTATTTTTTAAGTAGCTAAAATGGCTATTTTTCATAATTATAATGGCTAGTTTTAACTAAAGGCTTGTGGCAAGCCTGAAATAGAGATAATCTCAGAGGCTTTGCACGTGTGTTTCTGTTTGTTTAAGTGTATGTGTGTCTGTGTGTTTGATACTTCCTTTTTCTACTTTATTTATAATCTTCCCCTTTTTTTTCTTTCTCTTCCTTTTGGCATATTATTCTTGTCCCTTTTTTTTCCTTAAACTTGTTCATTTGGTTCTCCCATTTTCACCTAACCGGACACATGAACATGCCTCTATAAATAAGCTGACAGTTATGTGTGTGAATGACCCACAGGCTATGAATAAAACGCGGAAGTAATGGGGGAGGGACACCGTATGTGTAAAAGCGATAAGTTCCACACATGGCCTGCTACCCGGGTCTATGATTTACACAGCCTGTTCGGCAAAGAGTGCTCGTGTTCTTAAGCGCGCACGCCGTGACTTAGACGATTCTCACGGTCCGTTCGAATGTTCACCCGAAAAGATATAAATTAATTGAAGTACAGTAGAACCCCGAGAATTGGGACTTTGAAGTAATCCCAATTGGTGGACGATTCTAAAATTATGGGCGGCGAAGAGGGGAGTCAGTTTAGCATTGGTAAAATCTTGGACTCTGGAATAGTTCAAATCCCACTCCCAACCATTAAATTCAGTTTTAGCTGCCTCGGGAAGATATGTCTTGTTAACCTGGGAGAGTAACTCATCTAGGTGTAAAGATAAGACTGATTCCGAAAACCCTATTAGATTAGATCCGTCAACACAATGACAGTGACTCTTCTAAGTGATGAGTAACACTGATTACATAAAGCCCAAGAATGTGATGAATGCATCCCTGCTTTAGACGCACGTCCATGGAATTTTCTTTGTTTTGTTTTCAACCTTTTTAGACAGTTTAATGCTGAGAAAAATCCATTTTTATAAGCGCTATTTTTGTCTAGACATCGAGTTTTTTTTTTAATAACACAATAAGCATTATTTAATCTATAGCTTGACGACAATGTAGTGATTTCTTTCTTTCTTAATTTTACTAGAAGATATGTTAACGTAAACAGATCGACTGGGATCCGAACTCGCGTATTTAGATTCCGAAGATCGACTGCCTATCCACTGTCCCAAGTTCCGTTTTTTTTAGTGCGTCACACAGTCAATATTGTATTTACTTGGTGAGCACCAACTTAAATTTGGCACAAGGCCACTTTTACGTGCTCTTAACCGGACTGTTTACATTCGGTGTTACCTTTCACCTAGATGAGATGCTCTATCCAGTTGACGAACCTAATCTTCCCGAGGCAGCTAAAGGTGAATGCAATGGTTTTGACTGGGATTTGAACTCGTGTAATACGATTCCAGAACTCGAACTTTTTACCAATGCTCTACCGTCGCTGTCCAATCACACCGTCAATATATCTGCGACAGAGGGAGGAAACTTTCAGGTCAAGCAAAGTTTATAAGTTCACAAGGAAATTTGCAGTCCCCTCTGATCCATTCGGGTGTAATAGATAAAAATGGGACATTTCATTTAGAACCAGTCTAATGAAAGATCTAAAGTATTGGAGTTCTACTTCTATGAAAGTAAATGTATCGTCATGGAATTAGAATTAATGCAAATCTAATTATTAATTTACTTGTTTGACGTCCGTGTGGTGTTACAAATAACAATCATCAACACAAACGACAATTAGAGAGGAACAAATTACCCTCCGTTATTATTCATTCTGAGAAAACAAGAGATGCTTCATTGTAGCTATATTTTTTTCATAATAATATCTACAATAATTCATTTTTTTAAAATTCATAGTCTTATTTGAAATATTATATTTACTTGGTAGAGCACCAACCCAAGTTTGGCACAAGGCTGTTTTTACGGGTTCTATATACTTGGGCTTTTTGAATTCAGTGTTACCCTTCACCTAGATGAGTTGCTCTCTCAAGTTAACGAGCACCATCTGCCCGAAACAGCTAAAGTGAAAGTAATGGTTTTGAGTGGGATTTGAACTTGCGTAATACGATTTCAGAGCCCAAGCTTTTACCAATGCTCCACCGACGCTGCCCAGTTTAGTCAAATTTGAAATATACTACACTGATTTTTCAATTGAAGAAGAACCTCATTCTAATTTAGGAGTTAACTTTATTATTTGGACCTTTGTCCCCATCTTAGTAGGTTTTCGATGTTTCTGCACTACGTTTCGGCCTAGTCTCTCTCAGACCGTCTTAAAAAAAACACCTGAAGACGGCTTGAGGGAGACTAGGCCGAAACGTAGTGTAGAAACATCAAAAACCTACTATGATGAGGACAAAAGTCCGAATATTAAAGTTAATTCCTTAATTTTGAAGCCTCATCTCAAACGTAGTGTAAAAACATCAAAAACCTACCAAGATGAGGACAAAAGTCATAATAATAAAGTTAATTCCTAAATTACGAAGCTTCATTTCAAACGTAGTGTAAAAACATCAAAAACCTACCAAGATGAGGACAAAAGTCCGAATAATAAAGTTAATTCCTAAATTACGAAGCCTCATCTCAAAAATAAAAAATAAACTATAACTTATTCCAATTGTTTGCTAATATGATCAGAAGGTCCTTGCTAATGTGTATGTCAATTTTTTTTAACTACCGTGAAATTTCCACGGGTCCTGTTAGTATAAATAATTCTATACAGGTCCCTTTTCGTACTCTGTTTGCTTTTATGATTAAATCCCCTTTTTCTATATTTATCGTTCGTGTCCATTTATCTTGAGCAGTTCGGGTAACCGGAAGTCGAGGCAGGAAATGAGTTTTCGTGAAGACATTAGAATAGATAGGAAATTAAAAATAAATATTTCTTAAGTCCTTTTCCCACAAATACATATTTCAATGACTTGTTAAAAACAGACAATTTGATTTTTTTACTGGAGTGAAAAAAAAAATGAGGAGTTTGAGATCAATTACCATTTTTTGGCTTATTCGCTTTTTCGGCATATCAACCCCTTTTTTGCTTCTTAGCTTTTACGGCATATCAATCCATTTGAGTCATTTAAGAGGAGAGCAACCATCTTTGTTAAACGTTCCGCCGTCAATACAGTTATATTATTATTATTAATTGCACAGAATATGGTATTTAACTTCTATAATCAAGATAGCGACGTAAGAAAAAAGCGGACCTCTCATTTCACTGTAGTAAACCTTCATTTGCGCGGGTATCAAACCCCACATCAACTCGTGTATGCTCTGTTCGTTGCCCGTGCTGGTGTCGTCTGATTTAATCGGACCTTAGATTCCACCACTCTTGTGGGACTTGCACCATAAGTGGGAGACACAGATCTTCGTCGGCACTGGCGGCACAGCGTCCAGGCCTAATCGTCCATCGTGGATCATACTATGACGCAAATAGGACCTTCAAAGGTCCGTGCTTAGCACCCCACAGATCCTGCAACTGCTGGGGAAGGGGGAAAGCTCCCTAATTCAAAATTCAAAAACGGTTATTCTTATGTTCTCAGGGTTTAAAAAAAATTTAAGCAAGAATCATCTACTACATCTAAAATACTGAAATGATTTATACAGTCAAGTTGCATTGGAGACTGGTTTTCATCAGATCACCGAAGTTAAGCAACATTGAGCCTGGCCTGTAGTTAGATAGAGTGATCATTTATCACTACCAGTTAAAATTCATATTTTTTTCTGGAAATACAGCGCCTACTTGATCAAGCCAGGCGCATGCCTTTAAATTCAAAACCGGATGCAGAACCCGTTTAAACGCGACGATTTGAGTTTTAATAGTATATATTAGATAAATAGTCTTTTTGTCAATTTCAAATCTGTAGACAAAAAATTGCTTGGGGAGTTATTTAAAGACTCATTGAACACACTCACTTTCAATTTATTTATATATATATATATATATATATTGATGTGTTCAATCTGCTCTTTTTTAAATAAATCCTTTCTTGTTTTCTGATTTTTGACCTGATATCCGGTGGTTGGTCTTGTATTGAATCAACATATTTTATATGCGTGTTTATGAGATAGGGGATGGTAATGATACATTTGTATTATCTGTAATCGTATATTTAAATTTCGTTAACTAAAATTAATCAAAGCATGAGTAGGAAACTAGTAAGAAATTAAGCATTCCTAAACGTACCACTCTTTTTTTTAGTTCTTGATGGATTATTTTTTAAATTTCAGTTTCGGTTGTTTTTAGATTTTCCTTTTATAGTCAGTTAAAAAAAAACATTTTTGAAATTTTATTCGAGCACAACTGGAATCTGGTGATTCAATTAAGAAACAAGAAACTCTTTTTTTGAAGAAAAAAAACTATGAAAATAAGGCCATTAAATATATCTAAGCAGATCCTAAAATACTTGACAAAAACTTATTTTTGACTTTATTTAAACAGATTATAAAATAATTACATGAAAGTGCAAGATGATCACTCGTCTCCTTATTGATATATTTATAATGGATTTTGCTTGTTTTATTCATGGCATGAGTTGTTACAATTATCATTTCCGTACTCGTTGCACTTCAACTTTTAAAAATAATATTAAAAAACATAGAATGACTTTGGGAACGGATATCGTAAAAACAACTTTAAAAAATACGTGTCATTACTTTTGGAACGACCTTCGCACATAAGAGGTAAATTGTTTACTTGTTTTCTTATCTTTTATTTTATTCATCTTTTTTTTTTGCAGGTGGGGTTGTTGTCCATATCTAGTCTTATCAAGGTTAAACAGATGTTTTGCTATGTATTAAATCAAAGATAAAAGATTAGCTGCTTCAAAAGCCAAGGAGTCACAGAGTTATATAAATAGCTTCCAAACAGGTCCACCAGATTCATCCTGACTCACGGGGTTACAACTGAGGTCAATGAGTTTAAAATAGAAGAGGAAGGCCACAACCACCATCACTACCACTGCTAACCATCGGCGGTCACTTGGATTCGAGTATGACAGTCCTCCTTCTTGGTCCCTGTGGACTTTTCAGATGAGCGTAGAGGCCAATCCTAGAGCCCAATTGTTCTTGTTTCTATCCGGGTTGTAAGGTAGGATGGGTTCCGTTTTTGGAGGACGTCCACACATGATGTCTTTCGACGTGGGGAGACACCTCAGCCACCACATAGCCTCTTGGCAGAGGAGGGCCTTGTTCCAATGGCACGGGGAAAACACGGTGACTAGAGGCCATTCTGTTTCAGCCACTGCTAACATCACTATGATCGCATCCATCAATGCCACCACCTCTATCTTTCCTGAACTCTGACGAGTGAAGAGAGGTCTTCCTGCTCAACAACAACGATATAAGCAAATCGTAGTATCGAGTCCCGTTAGTTCATAGGAGTTAAGCCAGTTAAGAGCCAGTCCAGTCTTAAGTTGGGTGACCACTTAGGATTACCCGATAACGTACCAAGCCAGTGAATATTTTGTGGATCTGAATAGTCAAAATTCATCTAGGACTTCGAAGTGAACGACATGACTTCTACCTGTTACACATCCCTATTCACCCATCGACCGAAGAGAAGAGTGGTTTAGTGGCAAAAAAAGTCCTAGGATAGAGTTATCCTCTTGAATGAGAACTGGATTTCTCAAAATGTTTTAGTCTGATGTGTATGGGGTATTATATTTACTTGGTGAGCACCAACCCAAGTTTGGCACAAGGCCATTTTTACGTACTCTTACCCGGGCTTTTTTAAATTAGGGGTTACCCTTCACCTAGATGAGATGCTCTCCCGAGTTAACAAACCCCATCTGCCCGATGCTGCTAAAGTGAAAGTAATGGTTTTGACTGGGATTGGAACTCACGTAATACGATTCTAGAGCCCGAACTTTTACCAATGCTCCACGTCGCTGATGTGTATGGGGTATGATTGCAGGGATTAGATCAATACATTTTATATAAAATCGAATAAAATTCAAACAACCAGAAAACAGAAAGGGCATAATTCGCCTCATTTAATGAAGCCAGATTTAGCGAATTATCAATTTACAAAATTTCGGACTACAGAGACTTGATTCTTAATATTAGTTGAATATCATCGATGATACTACCATACAGTTATGGGTTAAATAGTGCAAGACCTCAACGACGGATGTGGCGGATGATGACAACAATAACACAATGGAACTGAAGGCAGGGGAGGATTCAACAGAAGATGCCCTCCTGTCGTCGTAGTTCTCCATGCCATTGGAACTAGACCCTCCTCTGCCAAGTGACCGTGTGGTACTGAAGGTGCATCAGTCTATCCGCGTTAAAATATATTACGCGCAGGTGTCCTCCCGAAGGACCCACAGGTAGGGACCAAGACAGAGGACAGTCATACTCGACCACGAGTGTTCGCCGATGAGTTGGGTTACTGTTACTGTAACTGCCGCTGCAACTGCTGTCGGAATATACATTTGGATCTATTACTATTCTAAAATCAATTCTTTTTCATTTTTCTAAGGATCAATTTATACCGAACAAATGGCTTATGAAACAAGATAGAATATTTTAAGATTGCGAAAATATTCAAACTGGAGCAACCACCAAAATGCCCATCATGTTAGAGGGCTTACACAGTCGAACATATCCTCATAGAATGTAAAACCTACACTACCACAAGAAAACGTCATCTACAAATCAACAATATGAAAGACATATTTAAAAACATCTGCACACATTCCGAAAGAGATCAAACTATATTAAAAATATATAATACAATATCCTATCAAAAAGCCTCTAAGTCAATCAAACACCCTCATCTTACAAAAAATATATATATATATTTATATATATTTATATATACTCAAATATAAATATATATGTCTACAATTAACTAATATATATATATATATATTTATATATATATATATATCTCAAACAAAAATAACTAAAAATAAAAAAACTATAAACAATCCAAATTAAACAAATAAAATCCGTTCACAGCATTAAATGACTCAATGAGAGTTGATATGCTGGTTAAATAAAACAACCAACCAACATCTATAAACATCAGAAAGATTGTTTCGAGCACGACCGGATATGGATGGGAACCTCCTACTCAAATATCAACAATAAAACGTTAAAAAAGATGAAACAAGAAGTAGAAACTACACAAGACTGAGAAAAATAGGCAGAAATGTTGATAAGGAAAATAAGAGATGCCTAACAAAGAGCCGACCGGGTACGGGTACATCTGGTAAAACTGGCACCAACATGAATTTCTCATCATCTTTAACAGTTGTTGATCAGAGCGAATTTAACAATAACAAAAGGACTATATTATGTTCAAATAACAGAAATATCAAGATTTAACTCTTTGAAACCAAAAGGGCTGATATGTCAGCTTTGGCAACCTAAGGCAAAAGAAGACACGCTAATATTTCGGCTTTAATATAGTTCTCTAATAAAACGGCTCTGAGTGATTTGTCAGTAATTTTGCTCTGGTTGCAAAGAATAATAATAGAATATACTAGTTGAGCTTTTTATTAAAGTTCTTTACTTTATTTTTTTTCTTCTTTCGGTCTTTCTCTTCCCTTTCTCTTTGTTTCTTTTACTTCCCTTCTTTTTCCAGTTTTTCCTTTCTTTTTTTATCTCCTTTTCTTCTTGTCCTTTTTTGCTTCTTTCTTCCTTCTTTTATTTATTAATTTATTTTCTATTTTTCTTCTTCCCCCCTCTCCCTTCCTTCTTCTTCTAGTTCTTTTTCGTTTCTTATTCTTCTTTCTTTCTTTCTTTCTTTCTTTAATTCTTTAATTATTTCCCTCCCTTTCTTTCTTGTTCTTAACCTTTCCCTTTCTTTCTTCTCCATATTTTTTCTTCTTGATTTCCTCTTTTTTATTCCTTTTTCTTTCCAATCATTTTGTCTCCTTTCCTTTGTTTCTTCTTGTTTTTGTTTCTTTCTTTTTTTTCCTTTTAACTTTTCCCCCCTCCTCTCCTTTCCTTTTCTTCCTTTCATCTCCTTTCTCCTTTTCTTTTTTTTTTCCATTCCTTCTTTCTCCTTTTCTCCTTTTACATTCCTTTTTCTTTCTTTTTCCTTTCCCATTCATTTTTCTTTCTTTTTTATTTCACATTCCTTCTTTCTCCTTTTCTTTTTTCCATTCCTTCTTTCTCCTTTTCTCCTCTTTCTTTCTTTTTCATTTCCCATTCCTTCTTTCTTCTTCCTTTTAATCTTTCACCTCCTTTTCTTTTTGGGAGGGTTTTTTTTCTTGTTTTTCTTCAAATCCAAAGAAACCAAATGAGCTGCTTAAGCAATTTATTACAACCTACAGGTTTATACAAGAAAGAAAGAAAGAAAAAGAAACCATTGACCCATATCTGCTTCACGTTTTCTTTCGCTTCATGTCATTCAGTTCAACCATTTTATAGAGTTGTTTTTGTCTTTCAATGCAATACTTCTTGCAGATTAATACACGCACTGCCAATGACGATATATCTCACTTATTTTAGTGCAACTTTTTTGTCTTTCAGCTTTGTTATTCTACCAGATTCATACACCGACTGGGCGGCGACGGTGGAGCATTGGTAAAATCTCAGGCTCGGTAATCGTATTACGCGAGTTCAAAACCCAGTCAAAACCATTACATTCACGTAAGCTGCTTCGGGCAGATGGGGCTCGTTAACTTGTGAGAGCAACTCATCTAGGTGAAGGGTAACACTGAATTAAGAAATCCCAGGAATAGAGCACTTAAAAATGGCCTTGTGCGTAACTTGGGCTGGTGCTCTACCAAGTGAATATGACTACTAAAAACGATATATATATATATATATATTGTCTAACAAAAAATGGCAATAATAAAAAACGCTACCTGTTAAAGACGTTGTATGGTAATTGGTAATTAAATAAGAAAAACTAATACTGTAAATATGTTTTTATTACTGGTTAAGTTAACAATAAATTCACAGATACGATTATTAAGAAGTATTTCACATTTTATGAATTTTTATGATACTTAACATTTCTGCCAAACCCAAGAAATGTATTTCACATATGTTGTGGGGCTCACGTAGAGTGCCACACGGAATAAGATGTAAAGTAGATGGCTCAGGTTGGTGATAGTGCGTCCTACTGAGAGTGATAGAATATCCTCAATAGTCTCCAAGTAGATCTCCCCCGAAGCAGTCTGTATAGCTGCTTATATTAAGAGCGATCGAGTCCACTATTTAGGTGAGTCCAGCCCTCATAACAACATATGTTTTTAGTTCATTAAAACAAAAAAAAAGAATCAAATTAAAAAAAAGTTTGTGCTTTATGACACATTTTTTTAAGGTCATTTAATGCCGAGAACAATTATCTTTGACAAAAGTTATTTTGCTCGTTCGTAATTTTTTGAATAACACAGTATGCACCATTTAATCTATAGCTGGAGGGAATGTGGGGATTTATAACTTTCTAAAATGTGTGAGCCGAAACGTGAATGTAAACGGAACGGCTACGATTTGAACTCGCGTATTACGATTCCAAAGTCCGAGTGCCTATCAACTATCCCTCGCGGACCTCCCGAACGAAATTTGTTTTTGGTGGTGGAACAGATGCTAGTTTTTGACAAATGTTTTTAACCCTTTCGACCCCGACTTAGCAAAATTACCAACTAGTCACTCAGAGCTGTTCTATTAAAGGACTACATTAGGACCAAAACATCGGTGTGTCTTTTTTCCTTTAGGTTATCCGGGCCGATATATCGGCCTTTTAGGGTCGAAAGGGTTAAAAACCAAAACTAACTAATACAGTAAATCCACGTTGTACGCTTGTTTAGTTTACGTTAAATTTGCAGAACCGATAATTGACAATTACAACAATTTTTATAAAATTTACAATGAAAACCTCTGCACTTATAATATAATTAAATTTTCTCGCCCAACCCGAAAAATGATTTTTTTTAACGAAGATTTTTTTGTTTTATTTTAAATGGGGGAAAAAATCAAATTGAAAAAAAAAGTATTTTAATGAATTATCAAGATTTAATTCTTTGCAATTTTCTTCTACATCAAGAGTACGTCACATAATGAAAAATCTAGAGTGATAAAGATCTTTGAGCTCAAAGCCTATCATTTTAAAATTCTGTGTGTGTGTGTGTGTGTGAGTGAGTGAGAAAACACATGTTACTTTTTTCCCAAGTTCTTAAAAAAAAAAACAAAGAATCCCTTATTATGATAAACATGCAATTGATATTTAAAAAAATATAGGAATGTTTATGCCGTAAAACAAAACAAAAACTAAAAATATAGGATAATTTAGAAATACTAATTATCTGACAGAAATTAATGACTAATTAACATCACGGCACTGTTCACCACCAGTATTCTTATTCAATTTTTGTATTTTTTATTCAGTAATACACAGCTTCAGCAATCACGACCAACCACGACCCAGCAGGATCTAACATCTACGATGTCATTTTTAAATTTTATTTCAATCAATAATCAAATATCTAGAGATGTCACTAAATTGAATAAGAATTTTGTGATTTTCAAGGTGGATTAGATTGTTATTGTCGTCTTGACCCCAAAAGAGACAGTAATAAATTGATAGTAAGCATAACATTAATAAAAGTCATTTACTATTCGCTTGAAATATCGTGTAATGGATAAGAATGAACCGAGTATTGGGCTTCAACGGTGCGTGATATTTGCATTATAATTTTTGATTAAGTATTATCTAGTATGACAAGCTGTCCTGTCGTCAAAAAAAATAAATAAAAAAAAACAAACAAAATAAATAAATAAATAAATAAAATAAAAAAAATAAGAAGATTTTTCTAAAATATGGTGTTTAAAATCATAAGATTTTTTTCTTGACTTTTCTCGAACAAAATTTTGTTAAATTAATTAATTCTTTTATTTTATCCTATTTTGAGGAATTTTTTTCCAAAATCTGACCAATTACAATCCAACTTTTTTATTTACTTCGTCAATATTTACCGCATTAATCATGGTTTTATTAAAGATTGTCTTTTAGAATTAAATTCTCACAAATGTGCAACATCTGTGCTAGGAGAAAAAAATATTATGTTCAGGTAGTATTGGCATTTATTTTTTTTGGTTCTTCCACCTGAAGTACATCATATAATGAAAACTCTGGAGGGATAAAGACCTTTGAGCTTAAAACCTATTATTTCGAAACTCTTTGTATGCAAGAACCAATCCAGCTGGTTTGTTAAATATTCAATATATTATTCTAATTAATATGCAATTTTGCATGGGCCATAACAATTTCAGAAAAAAAAAACTGTTCTGCGCTAATAATATGAAACATCTATTTGAATGGAGACTATCCTCCTAAGAATCAAGAAAAGAACAAGTTGTTATATCCAGATCATGCATTGGGCACACAGACCTTACTCCTTTATGTTCACACAAGTACAATCACCACAATGCCTGACATGTCAGAAAATTTGCACAATCAAACACAGCCTCGTAGAATATGAAGACTATGCTGCGAGAAAACGCAAACTAAAAACCAACAACATCAAAGTCATATTTAAAAAGTAAAAAAAAACAACATTTTATCCTTTTTCAGAGAGACTGGACTATAATTAACTAAAAATATAAAATTTATTATTAAAAAAAAATCAAAATATATACATATATAAACAAGCAAAAACTGTAAAACAAGTAAACAAGGCAGAGCAATCTAAAACAGTTTTCAGAATTGAATGACCTAATAAGAGTCGGTATGCTGATTAAATCAATGAATGAATAAATAAATAAATAAATAAATCAATCAATAATAACCAAGATAAAATCTTTGAATTTTTGAAAGAACAAAATATATCGGAAAATCTGAAACAAGAATATTGCCAGTAGAAATCTGTTGTGGGTGAACCCCCCCCCAAAAAAAAAAAACTCTACCAATCACTATAAATGGGACCTCTCTCGTCAACTAGAGAGAGAGAGGGGGGATTTTAGCAGAGTAGCAGGAGCAGCTATGCTGTCTGGCCGTGTGCCACCATTTCTGTACCTTTGTTAATCTACTTATTTGTTAAACCTTAATACTGTCATCTTGTTTCTTCTATTTAACTAAACTGTATTCAAAGCCACACTCGGCTACAACTCGACCTCAACAAAAACTTAACTGACCTTTAATAACCTAAAGAGTATGTTAGATCGAAAAAAATCAAATTGATTATTTTGGTTATTACATATCTTTAGATGTTTGTTGAGTGATAAGGCTTAAGTGTATAAATTTTCTTTAATTCTGATATGTAGAAGCGTTCTAAAGTTACTACTTATGTAAAATGAGTAAATAAAACAATGGATAATGGACTATTGCTTGATTTATGCTGTTAAGCACAAAAACAAACAAATTAATAATAATCCAAAATAGCTTATCAATCTTTTTAGGTAATTTTAATGCCAAGAACAATTACTTATGGTAAACGTTATTTTTATACATACATAGCTTCTTTTTAGTAACACAAGTTGCACTATTTAATCCATGGCTGGGGGGGGGGGGATTGCGTCCCAGCAATTGCGGGGTTTGCGGGACACTAAGCACGGGCCTATTTGTCCTACTTAAAAAAAAAAAAACAGACCCAGTTGCAGTTTCAATTAAATATAAAATGCAATGTCTTATTTATCATTTGAAAACATCCAGACTCTTAAGAAAATATTTTGACGGAATTAAAATAATAAATTTCGAAGTGGATTAATTATGATGCTTTTTTATAACCTGAACTAACAACAACAACAATAATGATAATAATAATAATAATAATAACGATAATGATATTCATGATGGGAATAATAATAATAATAATAATAATAATAACGATAATGATATTCATGATGGGAATAATAATAATAATAATAATAATAACGATAATGATATTCATGATGGGAATAATAATAATAATAATGAAAATAACGATAATGATATTCATGATGAGGATAATAATAAGGATGATAATAATAATGATATTAATGATAAGGATGATAATAATGATATTAATGATGATGATGATAATGATAATAATAAGAATGATATTAATGATGATGATGATGATAATGATAATAAGAATGATATTAATGATGATGATGATAATGATAATAATAATGATATTAATGAAGATGATGATAATAATAATAATAAGAAGAATGATATTAATGATAATAATAATAATAATAAGAAGAATGATATTAATGATGATGATGATAATAAGGATGATAATAATAAGGATAATAATAATAATAATAATGATAATAATAATAATAGTAGTAGTAGTCGAAGTAGTAGCGAGAAGAAAAAACAGGGAGAAAAATGTCAATGCCAATGTTTTTAGTTTTAATCCGTTTTCTCATTCGGACACAAAGAATGAAAAAAATCGATTTCTTTTTAAGAATGGAACCGGGAAAATTTTCTTTCAAGTTAAAAATAAAAGAAAAAGATTTTTACAACTGCTGTTCAAACGGCATAATAATTTTTATAGCAACAATCAAACATTCATACAAACACATTCACAAACACGTCTAAATATTTCTTTATATACAATAATATACATAGAGACATACGTACACATACATATATATGGGCAGCGAAGTTGGAACATTGGTAAAAGTTCGGGCTCTGAAATCGTAGTATGCGAGTTCAAATCCCAGTGAAAACCATTACATTCACCTTAAAAATGGCCTTGCGCCAAACTTGTTTGCTGCTGCACACCAAGTAAATATAATGTCATATTTACTTATTAGAGCACAAAATTAAGTTAGGCATAAGGCCATTTTTACGTGCTCTAAAAGCCCAGGTATACCTGGGCTTTTTGAATTCAGTGTTAACATTCACCAAGATGAGTTGGTCTCCCGAGTTCACGAGCCCCATCTGCCCAAGGCGCTAATGAATAACTAAAGTGCTCGATACTGTTGTAGAGCTTAATTTATTTGTTGGGCTTGATGGTTTTCTACGAGGGTTTCACCTTCCGGATCGTCAGGGGAACATCTGGAAGGTGAAACCCGGGTAGAGAACCATCAAACCCTGTGTGCATGTGTCTGTAGGTTAACACATACGTGCACGCACACATAAATTTATGAATTAAACCCTTAAGAAAGTTTTGCCCATATTTCCGATTGCACATTATATTTAAAAGACGGCAGTCGACGTGGCTCAGTGGATAGATGATCGGACTTCGGAACCGTGCTACGTGGGTTCGAATCCAAGTTGTTCCATCTACGTTAACATGTCGACTAATACCCTTAGGAAAGGTATGAAGCCCAATCTTCCCTCCAGCTATGGGTTAAACAGTGTAAGACCTCAACGGCGTATGTGGCCAATGATGTCTACAATGACACAATGGCATTGAAGGCGGGCGAACGCTGCAACAGAGGATAGCCCCCAGTCTTCGTCGTTCTCTCCATGCCATTGAAACCAGTTCCTCCTCTGCCAAGGCGCCGTGTGGTGACTGCAGGTGCATCAGTCTTCCCACGTTAAAAGACATCACGCGCAGGCGTCTTCCCGAAAGAGTCCACAGGAACCAAAACGGAGGACAGTCATACTCGAACACGAGTGACCATCGAGGAATATATTAATGCTGGAAAATAGTTTCCGGCATTAAATGCCTAGTGCCCGTATCTGTGTATGTAACCATGGGGGTGTTGATTGGTGGCGTGTCAGTCACTGAAGTAAAAGATGACTCAGCATGTACAACTAGCTAACATAGAAGACAAGTAAGTTTCAGAAGCTTATATAAATAAAACCCGAAAAACATTAGAACAGAAAGACAGACATTTTCCAGCTGAGACAGTCAGGCCACCGTCCTGTCTAAACAAGACAACCTCGACCTATCAACAACTATGCAACTTTCTCTTTCCCGCACGACAAAAAGTGCTGTTGGGTCTGTGTCTTTGTGGGTATGTGCCTTTTTCAGCTGAGAAGGGTAGTTGGTACTTTACTGTCAAAACAATGATAACCTGATGACCCATCAAAAAGAGCAACATTCAACAACTATGCAACTTTCGCTCCTCTTTTTGTTAAAAAGTGCTGTTGTATGATAGCGGGAACAATTAAGAGGTTTTTAGAGGTTTTTGGGTAGGATATTGTAATATGTTTTATAAATGAGAGAATGTCATCTGTACAAATGTTTTTAAATAAGTCTTTCATATTGTTGGTTTGTAGATGGCGTTTTGTTGCGGTAGTGTAGGTTTTACATTCTATGAGAATATGTTTGACTGTGTAAGCCCTCTGACATGATGGGCATTGTGGTGGTTGTTCCTGTTTTATTATGATATTTACTTGGTGAGCACCCCCAAGTTTGGCACAAGGCCATTTTTACGTGCTCTTACCCGGGCTTTA